>VWPW01012281.1:17432-67950 GCA_013389825.1 Crypturellus undulatus | reverse complement strand
TTTTTTTTTTTTTTTTGGCACCTTCTTTTTTTCAAGGGAGCCTTAATATCTGTATTTGGCAGTACTACATGCATTTTAAATCATATCTCTTATGCCTAAAAAGACAGATAAGCCTCACTTCAGTAGGTATAAAAGTATCTCCTTAGTGAAAAATCTGTAGGCTGTGTTCATGTCAACACAGTAACTATTTTTTTCCAGCAGGTGGTACAAAGAAAAAATAAGAATTTCTGTCATAAATTTCCAGTGCTCTTTGTAGAAAAGTCTGAACATTACAGAAGTCTCTGCGACTTCTATACCTTTATGACTATGTTCTTTTTTGAGTAACATGAAACTGAAGATTTTGTCAGTGGCTACAGTGACTGTGATGGACCGCCTCTTCATTCTCAAACCACAAAAAAGAAATAATAAAAAAAAAAAGGTACCTGAAGTGAATGATCTGGCAACAGTTCTCTGATCTCTTTGTATTTTATCAGGGAGAAATAATGATGTCGAAACCCATGGTGAATCTTCCTTGGGAAATGTCACTTCATTATTCACAGGTCACACATATAGTGATCAATTTCTAGTGTATCTATAAATGAAAATGAATAGTCAAGAAACAACACATCACAATTTGTTGTAGACTTGGAAGAGGAAATGAAGATACAGTCCTGTGCTCATGCCCTGTTTATTTCAAATCCACAGCTGAAAGCAACAAAAAACTTGCAAGAACAGTGGAAAAAAAAAACAGCACTCTTCCTCCTTGCCCATGTCTACAAAGTTGCTGACATTTATGCTGGCCAGCTACTCAAGCATGAAGGCTGTAGATACTTCTATTTCTGAATCCTTCATCAGTTTTCCACTTTCTTGTGGAAAAAAAATGAGTATATATCCACAGTATAAATATGCTAGCTATCGTTACAAAAAAACCCTATCAATATATTTCTGTTGCATAACCAAGTAAGATTTTTTTGAGTTATTTGGCTTCTGCATCTAACTTTAAAAGTATATCCTAGATGTTTACCCTATAAGATTGTGTTTAAACAATAGTGTTAGCTTCTTTCTTTTCCCTAAATAATGCGTGGAATTGTAGGGAATGATAACTTATAGTCACAGTGTTGACCATTTGCTCATCTACTTTTAGAAGAGTCTACCATTTTTGCAGAGTCCACCTCCAAAGGAAGGTAAAGTGCGTTATGAATATGTTTTGCACTAATTTTCTTAAAGAACTGCATTTTTCCTGTTTGTCAGTTCTCCAACAAACTTTGGACCTTCTACCAAAATCAATCACCATTTGGGAAGAAATTTCTACCAAATGTCTTCTCCCACTCCTCAAATTTTACTTTTTTTTTAATTAGTTAGTTTGCTAATTTGGCTTCTCATTAGAGAACAAAAATGTAAAATATTATCCTCACTAAAAAAAAGGCCAATAAAATGTACTTTACATATGCCAAGAGACAGAAGCATGTGAATACTGATCACATCCAAAGGAAATGTCTTAATGAAAGGTGAACTGAAGAAAGAAAGTTATCAGAGAGAATAGGAAGAGAAATGTTTCATAATTGTAGGACAAGCTATTGTTCATAGCCTGATTTACTTATAAATCTGCTTGGTAAGTCTAGAAGGCAGCATTATACACAGAGGAAAGGCCTTTCCATCTAAAATTAGCATGTAACCACTGCATATTATGTATTCAAAAATTACAGTCTGACTCTTCTTGGGATCTCCTGTCTAATAATCTCTCAGTGATGAAAACTACTCAAGTAACTGCTTCCAGAAGATAACATTTTTTTAAAAAAAAATAAAACCCTCTAAGTATTATTTCTAGTGTCAAAGAGTCCACATGTAACATGGCAAATCAAAATTTATTTCTCACAAGAACCAGCAGACAGTTAAAGCCAGAGTCCGAGAGGCATACAACTACAAAAACCTAAGGAAAGAATTGCTATTTCTAAAGCCGTAAGCCTCAAAAAACTTTCAAAGATGTCATATTAAAACCCACCTCAGCTTTAGAAAGAGAACTAATATCATGCTTTTCTGCTTGTTTGCCTGCTAAGCCTTGACAGAATCTCTCAGTTACCCTCTTTTTTTGGGTTGGTCCAAACCAGTTCTGATTCTAACAAACATATCTATTTTCTAACAAAAGCCAATGGCACCAGAGAATGGTTCTACATTCACTTAATACATTATGCTATTTACCCAGAACTTGCTTCAATTTTTTCCTCTGAGTGAAGAACACTTTTCACTCTAGGTAAATGATATCCATCTGGTTGAGGAAGAAGGGAGGGCACAGCCACCCTAAGGTATAAACCAGCAGACAATCTGAGACCGTATATTAATCCTCATGAGTACTTATGCCAAATACTTTAAGTCAATTCTGCAACTCAGTATCATATATTCACCAAGTACATGCTCTGTACATGCTCTCAGCCTATGTGTATTATGCAACTCATATCCAAATGAATTTGCAATTTGGAAAAAGTCTTCTGCACAATATATAAAACATTTAAACCTTCTGACACTTTAAAAAGAAAGCATTCACAGCTTCCTCCTACACTATTTCACTTTATTCTCTATGATAACAAGAGTAGGCAGTGATCTGTCATCCATGCTGGGAACACTGATTGAAGGAATCTTAAATCCAGTCACTCCTGTGCAAAGATAGTCTTATATTTTATACATTATCATTTGAATTACCTTGTATTCAAGAATGTTATCTATCTTAAAAGTATGAATGGGAATGACGGTTTTCTTTATACATGAGTACCTTGAACACAATGATGGAGTTCATGTCACAATTGCTTTTTTCTTGAGAACATAATAATATATGCCAGCATAAATGTAGCGCACCTACAATTGCTTTCTTTCTGTGGTTTGGAGACCTTCGGGTATCCCTGAAATAGAATCATAGAATCATAGAATTCATATAATCATATAATGTAATCATAGAATTCATAAAATCATATAATTTTAATGTGTTTATAAAAGACAATTAAAAAAAAATGAGCTCAAATTTTCTAGCAGGAATTCAAAAACTAGTAAAGGCTGTGTATACTACCTTTAGTGCACCCTTACAAAAAGAAGACATTTCCTGGTAGCAATGAAGCCCAAAAGAGTGAACAAGTCTCCTTGAAAGCCATCTATTCATGCATTTTCTATCTGTCAATATATAGATTCATCTGGTACATTGATAATGGTTTATTATACAGTCTTCTTAGGCATTTAATTCTGCCTGAACATGGTATAAGAAGCTTAGGAGAGTATGTAGCACAGATACCTAAAAGATAAAGACTGAAGTCAGGATTAAGATACTTAAGGCCTAAAACTATTGCTGTACTTCATATAATCTTAGTTCTTTTAGGAGGAAAAAAGAAAAAAGAAAAACAAGAACAAAAAACAGTGCTGCACTCTGATAATTGTTCATTGAATCAATAATCACACTTAATAAGGTTAGTTAAAAGTGACTGTCAGCATAATAATACACACTTTTATTTCTATTATTAATTTAATGAAATGTTAATGGGATAATCTTGTCAATTTTTAATAGACTTCAGGAATAAGAGATGCTGTTTCTAACTCCATGGCAATTGTTTTTCCTGTAATTAAATAAAAACATGTTTCTTTAAACAAAGGGTGTATATTCAGCTGATCACTGCAATGCTTTGACAGATGTTATGTCCTATATATGTTTATTCCTCTAATATGTCTACATATATCGTGTATTAAATGAGGTAGGACCACTGTAATAAATCACATCTTCACCAACACAGAACAGATTTGTAAATGTGGGATAACATTCAGAATGGATGGGATATATACACTTTACACGAATAAACAAAATAGTGCAGATATTGATGTTACAGAACTACAGTCACTGGAATTAGCTCACATAAAATTGAAATAAAAGAACAATTTGTTCAGTATCTCTTAAAGGGAAATTTAAGAGTGAGGCAGTCACAAGAACAAAATCACACTGAGCAGTGACATAAAATCTAAGACTCATTAAGTGGAAAGCATATGACAGGTTGATGGTAGTTTCCATTTTAACACACAAAAGCAGACGCAGATACAGTATAGGATATATGTGCTATACACAGAGCACAGGCTTTCCAGGCCTCCGGAGCACAGCCTCCAGTCTGGCTGTGGAGCTTGGGGCAGCAGGGTCCTCACTCCAGCACCTTGACATGTTCAATTTGGGGTGGCCACCTGGCCTTTATATGGTGTGGTTCTACCAGTGGTGGATATCTTTCCCCTGGGGGATGTTGCTTTCAATTTATTGCTCTCTGACTTGGAAGGCTGGCATAAACCACCAACAGCATCATTATTTATGTCACCCAGATCAACCTCTTTAGTGCTTTTATATATGTAAAGTCAATTAGCAGTTGTTAATTTAAGATACTATAACTATCTGGTCTCCTACTCCAAATGTTTTATAAGGATTTAAAGTCGTCAAGAGTTCTTCTGTGCATCCTTGTTTCTTTTCTGAACATACCTAATAAAATTACTACAAAGAAATGAAAGAAAAGCAATCCAATGTCTTGGGGCGAACATCACCTGCAATGATTATCTGTTCTGTTTTGTCTTTTTATAGATCATACCGGAATCATTTCATGATTTATACCTGAATAAATGTAATCAATGTTTCACTTTGAGTGGTGCATTTGAGTAGCCTTCCTTCCATGAAGTCCCAAAGATTAGGACATTCTAGTCTAATTAAGAATATAATCAAAGTAACCTTTAACTCTTGTTTTATCCTTCTACTTCCATATGGAAATGAAACAATCAGAAAAATATATCAAAAGCAAATTTCACGGTCATATAAAAAGATCCTAATTCCAGGTTTAGCATTTGTAGTACAGTGATTTGGGGAGATTTCCATGTTTCAAGACAAGAAAATTTGTATTTGGTTATAAATAGCATTGAGTAGCTTTTAAACCCATTGATTTCAAAACGACCCATTTTGTCTAAGTACCAAAGAAGTTCCTGATACATAACTGCCACCAGGAAAGACTGGTTAGGATATTAAGTCCTTCACACCCTGGGCGTAAATTGCTTCGAAGCTCAGTAAGCACTCCAAACCTATCCTGAGAAACGGATCTAAAATGCAGAATATTGCACCAGACCTGGGGAGATGATTAAAGTCTATGGTTCATGTGTGCAGGTTCAACTCAGTAACCAAATCTCAACAAGAAGCTGTGGAATCCAGGCAGGCCAGTGTAGTTACAAGTGCAACTAAAATAAAATATGTTTTATGGCAGGCTGTCAGAAGAATGAATTTTCTTGAATCTTTGTTGCAGTTTGAAGGGAGGCATATTGGTAAGAGATGAATCCCCTTGAGTTCAAGATGACCCTCAAAGGTTAGAGGGACTGGGGCGTGGCTGGACTTATCTCTTAATAGGAATACCAAATACTGTGGTAACTATAAGCCCGACTCTGGCAGTACCAGATTCACAAACAGTTGATCAACTGTAGGTCCGACTGCCTTCAAAACAGTGAATCGAGTTCACAAATAGTATGATCAACTATAGTCCTGATTCTGGCAGTATCGAATTCACAGTCTGCCGACTGTAGGTCAGATTGCTTTCCAAACAACTAGCTGAGTTCATAAATAGCACAATTTATTCAAATGTAACATTTACAAAGCAGATTTCTGGTGTCCGTACAAAAAATTCTTTACCACAGTGTGGGGTTTTTAGGTAGTGCCTAGTGTACAAATGTGCAATCATCACTCACCCCAAAAGATGGGAGAGGACTCTCAACCTCGAGGAGTCTCTTCAGAAGGCATCCCGCCCCGAAGGGAGGAAAAGGGTTCAGCCCAACGACTGATTCAGAAGTTACAATGGAGTCTCCCCTCTTCCTTCTTCCCTCTTTCTTCTTTCTTCTGTCTTCTTTCTTCTGTCTTCTGTCTTCTTTTTTCTGTCTTCTTTCTTCTTTCTTCTTTCTTCTTCTTTCTTCCTACTTCTTCCTCTTTAGTTCCCCTTTTATATTTTTTCTTTTTATATTTAGGTGGAGCTTGAGTGACTCTAGTAAGACTTTCTTTTGTTATTGATAGGTTTAAAATGTCTCCCAAGTTAATCAAAAATCCAGAGAGCATGCTCAGTGAGAAGTGGTCGTTCTTTGGAAGTGGGTAACTTTTTGGGATGAGGATGTGTTATTGGTATTAAAATTTTGAGCAAAGTCCATCAGAAGGGACTGATCTGCTACCATTGTTGGTCCAGCACCAGACATCTTATTGTACTATGTGTTTTATATATCAGCTGTGTGGTATGACCAGCTTGCCATCTCTGCAGGGAGTACTACAGAGTTTGGCTGGGGTGTCTTCACTCCACTTGCACGCTCCATTCACTCATCAGCTGCCTGGCACCATCAGGTCACCACCTCCACAGTGAAGCCAACAAAGTTTGGCCATGGTGTTTCCATTCTACTCCACTCTTCATTTACTCTTATTAGTGTGTACTAGGTGGGCACATTGTGTTTCCAAGGGAATCATAGAGAAGTAGATTTCACACATACCAAACATCCTGGAAGTGGTAACTGCACCTCAAGCATGCCTCTGTAATGCCATAACTTCTGTTAGGCCCTAGTTTTTCTCTAATTTCCCCTTTCTCAAGCAATTTTACCACAATCTTACTCCTAGATCAACTTGGATTAACCTAAAAAAAAATAGAGAAAATCATTTCATACATTATATAGAAACTTCAAGAGCAAAAAAATTATATTTTTTATCTCAAAGTCTGAAACAACATCACTTCTAAACGGAAAAAAAAAAAAGCTAATCTTTGCAAAACATTTCTAATATTTAAAGCACTGTAAAAATACAAATTATCATTCTCCCAAATGTTGAATCAGCATAATCCACTTCTTTAATTCTGTTCTTTCTGTACTAAGTTATAAAACTTGTTCTCGAATTCTAGCTTTTCATATTCTAAAGTAGCAGTAGAGGATTTGACTCCTACTGAGAGGCTGAGTTTTCTGACCAAAATGGCACACTGCCTTAATTTGCTAGGGACAAATTATGATTTGTCATGCACACCAGGTAGCTATCTAACACACGTCAAGGCAAAGCAATGCTTGAATTTTGTCCACTTAATGTACTGAAAAAAAACTGCAGTTGCATTACTTGTAGGATGCAGTGTAAGTGTATTTAAGTTGTATTTAACCACTCATCACAAAATAAATTCTTCTCCCCTCCCCCCGTCAAGGATTCTGAGCAGATAATTAATAAATTCATTAAAGACATAGGACTAAGGTTTAAAAACAATGTAGGTGTAATAGTTTTACATTATAGTTTTAGCAGTGGTGTAAACTACCATCTAAGCTCAGTTTACATATTTAGGTGTGCAATTATTGTATTATTTCAGTTATAATGCAACCTAACTCAAAGTTTTATAATTAGTTCATAATAGGAAAATCTGCAAAATCTACCAACATTTTTTTCCTAAAAAGCAGATAGGATTTTATTAAGCCTCCTTTCTATAGGCAGCCTTTTTCCTAAATTTGCTACAAGAAAAGATTTGATTCCGGTCAAAGTTTTAAAGCACTCATGGCATCCAATACAACTGTAATCCATACATTTGTTGAGATGATGCTTTCTCCTGATGCTTGAGGTAGCATCATCTAATTATCATCAATACAATGCCTGCATGCTAATCATCTCTTACCTCCTCATTTTTTTTCTGAAGTTATCAGTTTTACCCTATATTTTTGGGAGTTACCAGCAGCTGGCAGTACATTTTACTATTCATGCGCATAATTTGGACTCTTGCCTTGCCTTCTGTTTCTCCTCCGCTTCCCTTTCCCCATCTCCTTCCCTTCCTCTCCCTTTTCCTTCACCTTCCTCATCCCCTTCCCCCTCCCTTTCTCTTCCCTCTCCTCTTCCCTTTTCTCCTTTCTCTTCCCTTTCGCTTCCCCTTTACTTAATTAGATTTATGGTGTCTTCTGTATGGACAGAAACACTAAACCTAAGGCAAGAAACTGAGTGTTTTAAAGTTATTTTAAATGTGTTTTTATAGAGAGAAGCCACAAAGATGAACTATCTTTCTCAATAAAAACAAAGTTTCTCATCCACACTTTATGAAAATGTAAAAATAAAAATAAAAAGTGGAGAGCTGTTTGGAGGAAAACTCTTGGCAAGAAGACAAGCCTCTTCCTGTGATTCATATCTTTCAGGAAACCAAATAAATCTAGCAATTCACAGGAGACACCAGGATATTAGCAATGTATAGTCATATGTAGTGCAGGCAATTTAACAGCAATTTAAGCTTATTAAAGGTTTTTAAAAAATCCAGATATTTGGATTCTATAGTAAAGAATATTCTCAGATTAATTTTGCACTTAAAAGAATATTAAATAAAAGATATATCCTTTTTGTATTGGAACTACACAACTAACATAATAGCAATTAAGTTCAATAACAATATTTTTTTGCACAGATATTGTAAACAAGACAAAATACCAGAATTTAAGCTTTCAGTGAAATTATCACTACCCTACACCAAAAGCACATAAAGTACCTCATTCTGTAATACATAATTTTCCTGGAGGCCTTAAAATTACTACCAAGTACAGGTCGGCTTCTCTACTTCCCAGCACTTTTTGGGCAGTCCATGGGATTGTGGGGGGTAAGTTGATAATTTGTAGCCCTATTTCCATAGGAAAAAAAAAAAAAAAAAGCTAAGCTAATTATCCATTAGAATGTGAATGAGAAGAAAAGGCCTGCAGGTTTATCTACAGGAAGACAGGGACCTCATCTCATCTCTAATGTCTCTAGCAAGCAACAGCACTGTGGTGTATCAGCAGTACACATACCTTGTAAAACCTCCCCAGGTGCTACATTTGTTGTCTGTATCTCTCTTACAAGGAAGAGAAATCCCTTTGGATTTTTTTTCCAGCTGTCAAAATGATGATTTATCATTCATCATTTGTCTCACACTGCTGTTGACTGTTAATCCACAACTAAGAAGTCTTTCATGTCCTATAGGTTGCAAGAAGTACAAATTTTGACAATCTCACTAACACATTAACAGGAATCTCATACTGTATTTTTGTTAGGATGTCTTAACTGTATTATAAATTCCCCATTAGGAAGCCAGCAAGTAAACTTAAAAGCCGAATTCACCTTGACCTTTCAAACAACCTTCCAAGGACATCAACCAGTTCCCTTTGCACCTTCAGGTGTATCTCACTGGGTACACACATATATCTGATATAGTATTGTCCAGGAAATTTTCAGTTGTCCAGACATAATAGTTTACCACTCTATTTTATTGACACTTCAGTCCAAAAAAAGCAGAGATCATCTCACTACAGATCTTGCTGAAGCTTCCAGATGAAAATTTCTTATCATGTTATTTAGCTGTCTCTCTTAACCACTGCTGGGATCATTTGCTGAGGAGAATTCAGGAAAAGTGGAGATATTAAGCAACACTTGACACTAATCATCACTCGTTCAAATTATTTATCTTATCTGATATCCACAACTCTCAGTCAAAAGCACAGTCCCACTGCACTGAAATTGGGGAAATTCTGTTAATGATTTAATGAAGCATACATACTCAGATGCATTCATGCTTTTAGATGGCTTTATGAATTCATCTTATTTCACTGTAGTTTTATCTTAATAGAAATTTGTTTTCATTTAAAGTAAATGCTATTATTTACAAAAGGAATAAAGGAGGAGTGGCAGTAGTGAAAGGCTATTTAGACAAATGGTTTTGTGAATATAAGAGCCACGGCTAATTCACTCTGGCATTATATGTGCCAAATACACATATTTCTGTGGAAATTACACTGATTATATCAAAAATGATTTTTTTGAATACAGAATGATTATAAACATGTGTTAGGTATGGTTCCTACTTTCATACGTGACCTATATATCTGTCCATAGTAGTAATGAGGCAAATTAGTTAACAATACTGCATGAAAATAGTACAGCTAGTTATTACAAATAAGCATTCCAAATTGTAATTGTACAAAGTTCAGCTTTGGCAGTGCTAAGACTAGTATTAAACTCAGCCTTTCCAAATCATAGCATTTTAAACTGTTTTTTAAAAGGCACAGATTAATATTCAGATCAAAAGAAGGTAGTGTAATTTCCATTGGAAACTGTTAAGTTTCCACCCATTTTGGATCCTACTTATGGATCCTGGACTTATGCTATAAATATATATATATATATATATATATATATATATACACACAGATGTGTATATATTTATGTGTTTATATGTGTGTGTGTGTAAATAACACAAGCAAATTGTATTTGAAAATACATTTCTCTTACTTCGTGTGAAGGCACAGGAGAGGATCTTTGCTCTAGATTCTTCTCTTCTGTGTAGTCATACAGTCCTCTCATATATTCCAAATTGCACATTAGGACTACTGATCCTAGGAGTTAGCATCAAAAAGAAGAGTGTGATTGATAATTGAGGTTAGTAATAAAACTGTTGGCTGACTCATGCTTTACTCTTTCCTTTTTTTTTTTTTTCCCTTCCAATGGGAGTTTATTTGATATAATTAAACAAAGCACCAAATCTCGCTCTGCAGTAGCAGGAGTACAAGGTTTATTTTTTGCTTATGTAAGATAAGCAAAATAGAGTGATTTAAAAATAAAAGGATGACTAATGTTGATTGTTTCACATCAGGGATTGAACAAAGACTAGTTCTTCTAGTCTTTCCAAAATAAAGGGACATGCACTCCCTGAAGGGGTAAAATCTGTGTTTAACCAGATAGTTGTTTACAGGACACAAGAAAATAGTATGAAACAAGACATTATAATAGTAGTGTATAGAATTTATAAATCAATGCTAGCTGTCTTTAATATCAAAGATGAAATAATGGAAAAAAAAAAAACATTATTCATCCTCTGTTCTCAACGGCTCAGTATAAAGAGTATTCCGTGGGTATGTATCCAAGTTTAGGCACAGAAACACAAGTTCTGGGTCCACTTTAACTCTTAAATAAGAAATTCCACAATGATGAAAGTTGTTGGTACACACTCGGCCTTGGATTAGAAAAAAATATAGAGTTATATTTGCCTTTTTTCCCCCTCGTCATGTTACATGGTTCAAAAATATAGCTTACAAGTTTATCTTCAACACACTTGTAAGTGTGGCTGTGTGAACAACCCATTTCCATTCTGAGTGATCATGATGTTGCTTTACTCTCTCTAAATCTCTCAATGGCTTAAACAATAGTCTGGTTGCAAATTCCCGAAGAATGAGCGATTGTACATTATGGAGTTTCAATATGAAAAATACACTCTTCTGTAACCAAAATGGTAATCTAACACATATGCATAAAATTTTATTTTATTTTACCTTATTTTGTAATAGGAATAGGAAAAAAAAATCTGTTAGTAATCCCAGCAAATTTATGTAACTCGATCCAGTGTAAATCCAGTGTAAATAGGATCAATTCTACAGTTTATAAAGCTGAGAGACAAATTTTGAGATAATTCTATTCCACTAGCACCCTGGTATATACTCACATATACATATCTATTTAAACAACTCTATATGTTTGAATTCACATACTTGTACATTTATATCCATTTCTCCTCTTTCTCCCATTCTCTGCCTTTTTAACTCTCTAGACAGGCATAGAAACAAACATGTTGCATTTTACTGCTATATAATCAAATATTTCAAATCATTGTTTACTTTTGGTCTGGAAGGATATCCTCTGATTTCATAGTTATGTGAGGGGTGTGAGTCCAGCTAAGCTCTCCACAGGTTGCACTGAGTAAAAGCCAATTTCAACTGCGGTATTTTTATGGAGGTGAAGCTCAGAAAGAAAGACACTTCTTCTAAGTTGTTTCTGCCTAATTTGGCTAATGTCTTCCTTGTGGTGCATATCAGAATTCTACAGAGAGAACAAAATAAAATAATTCCTCAGGCAACTGGGATGGGTTGTTGTTACTCTGACTGATCAATCCATATTGCTGAAGGGACTAGGGGAAATGGGATTATAATCAAATAACCTTGCTCCATATAAATAAAAGTGTTAATTAGCATTTTAATTGCAGGACTTCTGCACCGTGAGTGGTATGTTAGATTCTTCTCAGCAGCACAACACTATTTTATTCTGAAGTGCCCAATAAGTTAACATTAAGTTTAATGACTTATTCTCCTCATTATGCTCATTAGTGTATGAAAAAAAAAAGAAAAAAAAATAAAATATATTGCTAATTTGGAGCAAAGTACATTCCCCCATTTATGGAGCAGCAAGCTCCTCGTACATTTGATAATACATACTGTGAGAACTGAGCAGTAGTCCCAGCTTTTAGGTGAAGTTCAAATTCTTCATTCTTTATCTGTGTACTTTGCCAGGAAGAATTTAATCCATTTCTGAAAGATATCTCAGTGCTGTGACTCAGGGAGTGGCAGGACATTCAGTTCGATACACCTTTACTTTAACTGATAAATGTATTTATGGATTTCTAAGTGATCTTTAATGACAAATTATTCCAGGATGGCTATGAATGCCAGGATAAATTACAAAGGGCACCTTAGAACAAGTCAAACCCTATTATGTGGTTATATCTCTAAGTTAGACATTGAAATTATTCTCAAAAAAAGGAAAAAGAGAAGATAAAAGGGTGTTTCTAACTCTGTTCATCTTAGTTGGCTTTGTTGCTCCTGTCCTCATAGTCTTAGCCTAAGAGTTAACACTTATATATCAAATAATGTAGCAGCACTTCCTTCCCACAGACCTATTAGATTATAGTCAAATGCATCTCTGCAACTCAGGGAAGAGGTAAAGAAAGACAAACCTTATTAAGCCATGATTACAGTGAACTTCAGGTTACTGCTCCTATAATAATAACCCTTAAATAAGTTAATGAAAGAGGAGTAACTGGAATTCATGGGGGATCTTAGACCACTGAATGCTTCATTAACATTGCCATTAATTCATAATTTGTTTTTTTGCTTTCAAAATACTGTAGACAAAAGACAGACTATTCAGGTCGCTTAGGGAGTACTGCAAGTACAGCTGCCTTCATTACCACTCTTCGTTTATAAGATCTGACCTTGCTGTATTAAGTATCTATCATTAATATTAGTAAAGATTTACCAAAGAAAGATAGGACTTGTTCTTTAATTGAGAGACAACAAAAAAAGAAATTTATTTTAAAATGTAGAAATCCTTTTTGTTTTTTTTTTGAGTATTTCCCTTTAATAGTTGAACTCAGTCAAGACCTCCCTGTTCAGCACAGTTCCTGCTTTCACCCTGCAGAGTAGTCTCCCTTGGGATTCCACCAAACAGTTCCCTGAAACAAAACAAACAATCAAACAAACAAACAACATTCATTTTCCTGAAGTTGAAGATTGAAGTCCCCCGTATATGGTCTTCCTATTTATCTCAGGATCTTAAATGCAAATGCAGTCACCTCAAGATTGCTATACCTGAGGCTGTTAGTGACAACCACCAATCAGTTCTTTCTTACCAATGAGCCACAGGTACAGCAGAGGACCTCTACTAATTATCTCATCGATTACCTGTGTAAAGAATGTATAATCAGTCTGCTCCAGGAATCCTTATGTCCCGCTATTTTTCCTTCCAGTAAATATTAGAGTGGTTAAACCTCTCATGAATGTCAGAGCCTGTGAGGCTTGCTCCTATTATCTAAAGACAATTCACTCTTGGGGCACTCTAGATTAGGCACTTATCAGGATTTTACTCATATTGGCTTATCCTCTGATCTCAATTCATAAACTATAAAGTTGGGTGATAAATTAAAGGAATTACTCAAGTGGATTTTGTCACTGAAAACATGATATGTTTGTGCATGTATCTTCTGACAGTACTAAGAAAATTCAGATGAAACATAAAAAATACATAGTGATCAGTGAACACTGATTGAAATGTACATAGAAAAATATAAGATATTTGAAGAACATTGTAAGATCTTGCAGGTAAATTTTTATCCCTAAAAATATTTCTCTTCTTGCTCTCAGGAGTTATGCCTGAAGAAACATGGTCATTCCAAACTGTAGTAGTGAGGCTCACGAAGTATATAAAGTGATACTTTCATCCTGGTCCTGATTAAGTGTTAGGTGGGGGCTTGTTTCTAGGAGCATAAACATGAAGAGGTCAAAAAGAGATAATGAAGATAATCAACTATACAATAAAAAAAAAAACACTAACAACAAAAAAGAAACGTAGGCTTTCTTAGTTGGAAGGGACAACTGTCTTCAAATATGTAGCAGTGCTTCAAGCAGGAAAGGGATAGTCCTTTTCCTCTGTAACAACATGGTTAGGGTAATAAGTGGTTTAGCTGGTAGCAGGGTAGATGTAAGACTTATTACAGCTTATTGGAAAAGCTGTATTATGTTCTGGACATCTTGAAGGACAGTTTAACTATAAATCAATCATCAGTGATAAAAAAGAGCTTGAATGGTTTTGTTGAAGAGGATGACTATTCAAATGTTTATTACAGCCTTTTACGCTATGCCTGGAGGTTCTTCTGGCCTTGAGGGCTGCCTGGCCATAGGGCCAGACTTGTTTTTGCAGCCATCCAGCCTTGAAAACATTGTGAAGAGGCTGGAAGAAGCTCTGCTCTACCCTAGAGTTACATTTAGGTTCATGTCTGGCCACATAGCCTGCTCATCTGGACCTTGACCCACAAGCTGGACCTTGGTCTGGCCCTGTGCCTGCACCTGGTGGGGCAGTGACAATGGCAGCATTTTATGTCCCAAACCATGATCACCTTGTTAGGGGCTGCAAGGCTGTGCTGGTTGTTGATCAGAGAGAACACAGTTACAGAATCACAGAATGGTTAGTCGGAAAGAAGCTCTAGAGATCATGAAGTCCAACCCCTCTCCAGAAAAGGAGATTCCACAATGTCTCTGCAGCCTCTTCCAGGATTCTGACACCCTCACAGGAAAGAAGTTCTTCTGCATATGAAGATCCAACTTCCTGTGTTTCAGCTTGCACCCATTAACCCTTGCCCTGTCACTGGCCACCACAGAGAAGAGTTTGGCTCCATTCTGCCTATATTCTCCCCTCAGGTACTTATACATATTGATTAGATCCCCTCTTAACCTTCTCTTCTCTTGACTAAACAGTCCCAGCTCACTTACTTGGTCTTTCATCATAAAACAGATGCTCCAGTCCCTTAATCATCTTTGTTGAATCACAGTTCTGCCATCACCACAGATGCCCAAAAACTTGGACATTTTAATTAAATGACACCATCACAAAAATAGGGATATGTTGCTATGGATTTGGAAATGCCTCATCAGTAAATGCTGTTTGTTTTTGTTTGTTTGTTTGTTTTTCAATGATGAGCATAAAGAAGGAGGACTTGATGTCTGTGGATGGACAAAAATGTCTTCTTAGGTGTCAAGCAGTTGTCAGTAGCTTAGATTATGAAGAGCAGCGCTGAAATGAGACGCTGAAATGGTCCTGAGGTTTGCTTTGAATAACATGATAAGAGTCTAACAACATAGTTGCCAGGAAGCCGTCACTCCTAATAATTGTACTTTGTGAAAAGTCAGGAGCCATACATAATTTTCACAAAGATTTAATAAACATCTTCTGTTGCAGCATCCATTAACAATGCATGCAAATAAACATGCATAAAATGTATAAAATGCATTACCTTTCACTGCCAGTATTTCAAAGGAGAAACTGATACTTGTTGTCCAGGGACCCAGCAAAACACATTCTTATATTCATGAATAAGTGCTACATGCCCATGCAGTGTAACAGGCTTGAATCCCATACCAAGTACTTGAAAAGAAAACAAAACTAGAGCAGTCTTTATTTATCATGTAATTTGTGACATAAAGACAGTCTGAAGTTTTGTAGTTGCTCAAAATATATTCATGGTTATGAGAAGACCTCTTCATAAACAGGCTACTGTAGATTAAGCATTGCATAGCCTATAAATAATGTAAATGTAAATTGCCCTTACAGACCTTGTATTTAGCTCTAAATTGTTCAGGTTTGCTGAATACTGGCTGCAAAGTAAATTGAAAATAAAGTATAACTGCTCTATGATCAGTCTTAAGTCATAGAGGCATGGTGATGGCAAAATGCCTTGAGTTTCTACCCACAGTACCTTCTCTTTCCTGACCATCAAAGATTAAATTTAAGAGGATTTTTCCACTTCAATTATCTTGCCATGGAAATTATTTCAAGTCTTAAAAACAGAGTATCATGTCTTACGTACAAGTTTTATATTTGGGTAATGATAAGCATAACCCATCTCTTGACAAGATTATAGAATCATTTCCTAGGGGAAGTATTGGAAGACCAAGTGTCTGACATTTAAAGCTATAATATACTGTACCAAATTCTAAAAAATATACTGACTGAGTCTGAGTATTGACCAAAAAAAAGCTATAAATTTTATCACCAGATCTAAAGAGCAACATGATTTATCTAGTAACTCCCTTTTAATTCTGTTTTTGTTCTCTTATTCTAGATACTGCAAAATGGTCCAGAAGTTTCATCTGAGCATGCTCTGCTATATTTAGAGTACTTCAAAAATTCTTTTTATAAAGATAGAAAGGAAGCTTCTGCTTTTCCATTATTATATATTTTCTGTAATTAAATAGGAAATAATTTTTGGTACAGATAGGACAGATGAAATACTTACAGTGCAGTCTTTAAAATATTTATTGCATAAACATAATGTACTGAAAGGCAACCATTACTTCTGGGTTATAATTGCCAAAAACTTTAAGAGAAGCAATTTATTACCTGTTAAAGAAGTGCAAAGTTTTCTAAGGAATAATATGTTTCAAATAAGTTATTTGGAGCATTATTCTTATAATTGTTTCTCACTCTTTCATTGATTATTTTAAACTAAACTGATCTACAGAGTGGTGCTATTAGCAGCTGAATAGTGCTGATTATCAATTATATAACCACCAGGTTGACTACTGAACCTTATTTGGAGTTTCCTGTGCTCATTAGGTCCTTTGTACTGTCTTAGTATTTTGTCTTCTTCATTTGGTATCACTGAGATGATAAGATTTAGTATAGCATAGTGCATAAAACAACAGTCACATTTGCTTTGCTGCCTGACATATTTGGGATTCTACACTAGAACCTTATATCCAACATATTTATAATGAAAGTCCTACTCTTATCTGCCTCTGCATTGTTCCAGACAAGTGTACTTCTGTAGTCTTCTCTCTATAGCAGTAGCTAATTAAATGTACTGTATTTTCACCACATTTGGAGACAACTTAGAGGTGAAATATTTCCAAAGAGGAATAGTCACCATGTTGCAGTATTGTCTTTTAAGGAATGACATTAACAATGAAGGTTTTAAAAAAATATATAATCGGGTTGCATAGCTTAATATACAAATATATGGCAGGAAGTAAAATTTAAAGGTAACAAACTAGAAGTGTTTCAGTCCATGGAAAAATTTCCTTTTGAATGTTTTTTCTTTCTTTATTGATATTTTTTCCTTTATTTCATTTATTCAAAAATTTAAAATTGTGTAAGACTGATTCTAAGTATGACTATCCCTCAACCATCAGGAGAAGAAAAATTATAATAAATATCTGACTGCCAGGAATAGAGAATGAGATTTGAGGGGAGTTTTACTGGTAGTTTTCTTGAAAGATTGTCATTGATTGATTGTCTTTCTGTATATCTCTTGGCAAAAATAAATGCTTTCTTTTAAGTAAAGCAGTCCTTGCAGAAAGACAATACACATTTTGAATATTTTAAGAGTCCATCTAGCTGATGAGCACCACCAGAAATGACAATTCATTGCTAGATTTTGTTTGAAAGACAATTATTTTTCACTTGAGAAAATAAACATAATTTTAAATTATCATTACTGTCATATTGGCATCTGATCAGGGTTATTTTTATATGTTTCATACTCATACTTGTTAATTAACTACACTCTTCTCTCTGTTATTGGTCCAACATGTTAGCTATGCTATGTTAACTTTGCTAATCCTTTCTTATACACGGTATAATTTTGTCTTTTTTTTTGGAAGTGGGGGAACCACACAATTCCAAAAATCTATTTAAAACTGAAGCTAAAACAAGTTAGGAAATATTATAACTAACCTTCAGAATCACAGTATGAACAAGAGACACCTGTCCATTGCACAATTTTGCTCTTGCAGCTAGTAGTCATCTGAACCTCGATCAAGCTATAGGGAGAGTGAAAGTTTCTTAAATCATTTTGGCAGAGACACTAAACTCAGACTTAAATAGATGAAATTCCAGACGAGGCCTGACAAGGATGGAAGCCTGGCATTGTTAATTATGGTCGCAAAATGTGGTATTCGTCACTAGATCTTAGCAACATGTAGTTGTCTGGGACACAGGGCTACAGGCCTACCGAACAAAATACAGCCAGATTTGCTGTTTAATCCATGTATTGATACACAGATTTCTTTCTACATTTTCAAAAGGTAGGTTGTGGATGAACAAGGTGAGTTGCATACTCATTAAAAACCTCTTTCATTCTGAAACACACATTGGAATGAGATAAGGGAGTGAGACAGAGAGACAGGAACTCAATCTACTTAATTCAGAATACTACTTATCAACAATAACAAGAGTTCATGGAGATCTGAGTTCTTCAGGCACCAGCCCAACAAAGCACTCTGGGCAGGACCCATGATTCACAATGATTCAGAGAGAGATAGGAATGTGCTTACCAAATGTGCTATTTAGACTGAAGGACAAGCATGCTCAGACCAAACACATCTGTCTTCTGATGTATGAGTTCTTAATAAAAAAAAAAAAGAGAACTCCAACACTCTCCATAACAGTTTCCTAGTAGTTTGAAATCTGAATTTTTAGACTTTTTAAGATAGTGAAATTTTACAACCATAGCTTCTATTTCCCAAGAGTGAGACCAAGGGTTTACTGTACTTTGAGGCTAATATGGTCATTTTGCGTAACCTTATTAGGAAGAAGAAAATGAAATGATCATATAAGCAGAGACAGAAGAAATCAGCAGATAATATAATTCTGCAGCCCAGTCATGAGGTTATCCTGTGGGAGCTGGAGCAGACTTCAGCTTCAGTGTCTACTCTAGGTCCTATCTGTGTTAAATAGTTATTACAAAAAATACAACAACCTCAGCCTACTGATCAACAATCCTAAAATAATAGCAGTAGAAATTAGACTAATAGTTCAAAAGATATCTATTTTTAATTCTGCTATCTATTTTTCATATTTTTTTCATATTTATTTTTTTCTTTCCATAATTTCAATTCACTTTTCTTGATGAACTGGTAAATTGTTGAAATTCTTGGTGAATTTCAGTTCACTTGGATGCACAGACACAAACCTGACACTTCGGTGATTCTCCACAAAATTTTGAATTTTATGAAAATATTATTTGCTTATCAGAAAGTTTCCCTCCTATCTGTAGAATTAACTTCAGCCACTGACTAACTGCATCTTTCAATTAAAGGAATAAAGAGTATATTCACAGGGTAATACATAGTACCACTAACCACAATAACAGTAAACATGCTTACTAAAATCTGTTCATTTTAAATTATTAGTCTATCATCTACACGCATTTGACACTAATTTGTCTCCATCTATTTCAGGTCACTTAAGGATAGGAAGACATGAAAATCTCACTGCACAGATCTCTCAACTTGCAGTTATTCAACGCACATGGACTTTGTTCATGAGACAAATTGACTACAGGCACTTTCGCATCTACAAGGTTGCAAGGTCAAAGGATGCAGTTACATCCTCTCTGCAGGACACCTATTAACACTTGAACTCACTTAAAGAGACGTTGCTTGGCTTTGTAAATCTCTTTCCACATGCAGTGCATATCTGGTCAATAGGCCAATAGTTGTCTAGTACAAGAGCAGTGGATGAGAAACCTGAGATTAAATGTATCTGATAAACTCGTGGAAAGACAATGGTGAAAATGTTCAGAAATAAATGAAAGAAAAATACTATACAAAAAAAGAAAAGTTGTACAAGATGGGTTATAATCTTGATAGGATTACAGTAGGTCAACTCTTTTTTTCCCCCCTTGTTATTCTAAGTAGCATTCTTTACTGGCATTGGAGAAATGTCCAGCAGTTTCTGTGAAAATATGGACATTTTGGAACTGGGCAGTATTTAGACACAGCTAAAGGTAAACTCTTGCCATGAAATTTAACAGTGACCCATTATTTGAGGTACTTTAAGTAATTACAGTTTTACCTATGGAATCTCTATTCAAATTGTGTGCAAATCACAAATGACTCTGAATTTGGACTGTCTTTATTGTTATGTGCCCACATTGAGTAAATTCTTTGTTGAGCTCTGAAGCTCAGAAAGTTGTGTTTCCAGACATGCTTTGCCTGTTTGAGAAATTGCACTGATTGATCATCTGACAAATGTCTCTTGAAGAAAACGTGTGCTGACTTCTGCATTTCCCACAGTGAGGGCGCTTACTCTGGCCTTCTGCTTACTTGCAATTTCTAATTAAGTTTATGAGATAATAATCAAAGCTTATGTTAAAGGTATTTTAAAATAACAAACACTCAAAATTTTAAAGCAGCAGGGAAGCTGAAAAGTAGATGATGTGGCAGGGGAAGCTGACTTCCTTAGGAATGCATCCCTCACATCATTTGCCTTACCTGCATGTGTCCATGGATTAAACCAAATGTCATGATTTTTAAACAAGTCCTTTGAAAATGAAAAATTCCTAGCATAGTTACTTTAATAATAAATATGAAATCCTTGAAAAGAGAGTAAATTAAGTGGTATTTATATATATATAATGTGCACATACAAAATTTTGAAAATTGAATCCTTTTCACTTTTAGTTTTTCTATTTAAGGTATAGAGGAACCATTAAGAAAGAATGCTTACAAAGTATTACTGATTATATAGCTGTTTATTAAAAGTGCAACAGAACAAACTACGGAGCTACAGAAAGTCATGTATTGAATAAGATTGTTGTTTTATTTAGAAGTGAGCTTAATATGCTGTAGCAGAAAGATGCAAATAGTTGTAAGGTTTTGCAGCAGTTAAGGGTTATCATCTTTCATTAAAAATAACATAAATGCCACAAATTATAAATGACTGAAAATAAATTTTATTCTTAGGTTGACTTAAATTTTAAAAAGCTTCATTTTTAGCAGTAAGAAAGATTCAGATACTCTAAGGTGCAAAATTGAGCTTCATTTTTCTGTAATGACATGTTGCTTAACCACCAAAAGTCACAGTGTGTGTGAAGTGCACATTAGAGAAACCTCATCAATAGGACCCTCATCAATAGGGTTGCAATTTCAGTTTACTATTTGGTTAATAAATAATCATACTCAGCATAATAAGTTAGAAATGTATTGATTCATCTATACAGACAGGTGAAAAAATCCTCTGCTTCTTCCCTACTTAATACTCTCAACTTAATTTCTTCTTGTTTCCAGATACTGTAATTCCCCTGACTTTCAGGGTTACCTTTAAATCATACAGCCCTGTTTCCCACCTTTTGGGATGTAATGAGGCATGTATGCAGGATGCTATGAGTCAGGGTATGCACTAAACCCAAGTTCTTTTGGAGTTGTCTCAAGAGAGTGATTTTTCCCATTCAAAATCTTATTATTTAAGATAGATGGAAAAAAAGTGTTTTCTGCAGGTGCTTTGATCGGTATGTTGGTTTTGTAGAGGTGGTAAAAGAAAACCTAATATGTAAAACTGTGTGAGGAATATTCCCATTGAATATTTTTTCTATGAGAAATTATAAACTCAAAGATCATTGACAAATTATGGTAAAAGTTTGAAGTTTTTATATCTCTATGTATTTAATGAAAGTACACTATATAGCAAAATATTTCATACTGAGTAAAATAACACATTTTGAGGTTGAGGTAGATTTTTGCAAGGGCATAGAGAGTTGCCATAAGGTCTCACATGTAACCACAATTTTTTCATAAATTCTAGCATTCTTAGAGTCATATTTTTTATGTGACATTTTGTTCCAGTAGGTAGCAATCCCTTCCTTTTGCTTCACATCTACCATGAAACTGCATATGATTAATTCAAAAATATGTCTTCAAAGAATACTCTCTGTTTTCTGTCTTTATATATATATCATCCACATTTAATAAGCAAACATCGTGATTTTCCAGTCAAAGTACCTGTCTATTCAACATCTGTCTATTTTGAAGAGATGATGGAGATCTAACATGAATCTGAAAAGCCAAATTAATCTATTGTAAAAGGAAAATAGATTAATGAAAAGCAAATAACCAATTCATACCACAAATTTAAAGATTTGAATTAAATCTAAAGATTTCTAAAGAAAGAAAAAAAATGTATAAAGTGGCTGAAATCTAGCAAATTTTTTTTGGCTAGACAGATTTTTACATCAAAGTGCATATTCCTAATTTTTCTCATTTTTTCCATCCTTTTTAGTGGCCTTGAGATGGATGCGAGCGAGATAGATGAATAAAAAATAACCAAAACTAAATATGGTAATTTGCTGGCAAAATCCTAAGAGAAACATCTGTCTACTTTTCTACAAGCTTCAGGTACTAATTGGCATGGACCATCAAAACCATGATCTTCAAACAAGTGTTCCCAAGAAAACTGAAGTGAGAGTATATAGAGCCAGTCAACCTCTGAACGTCAGAATTAGTAGAGGCATCTCATATAGTATCAAAAGATATCTCAGCACCAAGATCTGAGACAAGAGCTGTGCTTCAAACTAACTTTTTAATGCCTTCATCTCCAAAGCATTCGAATTTTTGAAAATTTTCAGGAGATACCATCAAAGTTCAGAGACAATAGTAGTGGAGGAACAGAAAGAAAACCCCTGACACTAGAGAAATCATTTCTTGTTTAGTAATCAAATGTCATTTTGTCACTTATGGAAATCTTCTGAAGCCAATACCTATACTGTTTCGCTAACTTTAGAATTAACACCATGGTTTAAACTGTAGAATAGAAAGACTAGATGTGAGAGAATCTGAAAAAGCCTTTGTAAGTAGATGACTCTTCCTCTGGTTAAGTCCTTGAAGTTTTGGCCTCAAAAGTCAGAACGGGTGTTTAGGTCTATAACTCCAAAAGCCCTTCAAAATCAATTTGCCACAAAGGTATAAGATGTAACATAGATACTGTAAAATATCTGCAAAATAAGTTCGTAGTACTCTGAGAAATAAGAAGCATTCATGAATTTATTTTTGTTGCCAATTTTTCTATACCTCAGAAATTATGACAGTATTATTCATTAATGAATAATGAAATAATAAATTTAGTCACTGATGCTAAATCCTCAGACACTGGAATCTGCCAGCTTCCTGGATTAGTTGAGCTAACATCTGTTGAACTTGAGGAACAGGGTGGCTTTCTCAAAACATAAATAAATATAACTCTAAATATGCTTGTAATAAACTGTTTTTTTAATGCATTAATGCATGCTCATACTTTTTTTTTAATACATGTTTTTATACATTGAGGAATCTTACACTGTACTCTCAGTCTTGGTTTACCTAAGCATCAGCTACATCAATTGCAGGAATATCAATTGAGTGAAGCAGTCAGTACCATCAGTGATAGCCCTGGGTACTACCGTAGCTGCTAAGGGCGCAAGAAGCTGCTCTTGTCTCTGCATAGATGAGGAATGCATAGAAGGGATAACTTGCTCCTCCTTAGCACCAGAGACCACAGCCTAAACATCACTCCTTTCTTCAGACAATCAGGAAAAATGTGGCAGTGCCCCATGGACCAACAGAGCTTTTGGGAAATTCTTTCCAAGTCTTGACTTCTCTTTAACTGTGATATTGACAAAAGCTGTAAATTGGCCTTGCAAATTACTTCACTTGGAAGTGAAACGAGAATCAATTCTTGCAGAAATTCTTGTGGAAAAGTAGGAAGGAGAGAATTGAGGACAAACAAGTTTAGATAGCATCACATGTAGGAAACATAAGAAAAAGAACTAAGGATCCATAAGAAAACTGCAAACCAGAAGTATATTCAGCTACTGAAATAGCCATTTTATTGTCCTAATTTAGGCTGAAGTCATCAACTGCAGGGCAGTCAAGGAGATACTCTGAACAGCACTGATTCCATGACTTGCATACCTGTATATTGCCCTATTCCCATTTTTTAAAAAGTCTCCTTTTTGCTGTCTTTGTTCTTCTCTTTATCCATATCGGTATTCCACCAAATAAACAAACTGTGATAACTTCTTATTTATTTATTTATTTTTCTCTTATTGGTTCCAGCTTTGGGCATCCATACCCAAATCGGTATTTTTGATACCATTTTTATAAAATGCCATTAATGGTATTTTTGATACCATTACCTAGGCAATCTAGACATCATACTGAAACACTGTCACATTCGGTCATTTCTCCCCTTAGCTTCTTATGAAATCCAGATATCCCTCATGATCATCTCTCTAACTTATACCATTACTTACATTGTAATCTGTCACATACTGCAGCACCTGAAGGAATGATCCATAATTTTCCATATCCTGTGCCATTTTCTTAAACTCTGACTAGAGTTTATTCCTCTGCCTGCTGCCCTGACACATTTCACTACCACAAGGTATCTAAAGCTCTCATATGAATCTGACAGACAGAAGAGATGTCCGACTAGACTGTTCTGGAAGAAGAACTAAGACTCAAGTGCAGTTACCTTGGGCATCATGTCTGTGTTAGCAACAGAGGTTGTTTGTTGACAAATATGTAGTTTTCCCTAAAAAGTGCATTTCCACTAATTTTAAGTATGTAGAGTAATAATCTAATAACTAATAAAAAGGTAATAAATATAAATAGCAAATAATTACAATAAGTGATAAAATCTCTCTTCTTGAGAGATTTTTTGATAGCTTGATGAATACCTAATAGTCATAGTATAGTACTTTGTGTTACTGTTGTCTTTTTTTTCTGTTCTACTAAAAATTGTCTACTGACATCATAATTAATACTGTACTAATTGTTCACCAACCATACAATTTGTCTTTATAAGACATGCATAAATATTTCATTGAATGATTAATTGTTCTCAAATGTTCATAATCTTTTTCATCAGACTATTCCCTATTGTTTACCCTCATTTTCTTAATCATATTGACTTTGTTTCAACTATAGGGTACACAGCAGAGATTGGAATTAATAGCCATTTAAGTACAGACTCCAGTGTATATTGAATTATCTAAACCAATGTGTTTTCTCACTTAGCATACATAGCTGTGAAAGGTTCATTTTGTACGTGCACAAGAAAAGAAATGGGCTACTGTAGAAGTGCTACAGCTTATCACTTGCAACAGTCAGAGCTCTAGAGGGTTTAGACACATAAACAGAATTTGGTAGTCTGAACATTAACAGCTAGTGCTTTCTGAAATTTTCTGGAGCATATCACCTAATCTCCAGAAGTTGGTATAGCAGGGAATTCTTCAGCCAGTTTCCTTTGCCATAACATTCAGTCCCATGCAGATCTCATGACTGGCAAATCCTACATATAAATCTAGGCACCAGCCAATTTTGCAACTTTCTGCCTGTTTTTACTCAACAGTAAATGCGTGAGAGGTGTATTAGACTTACTTAAATTACTTGAATTACTGGCATGTTTACGTTAAATTTACATTAGATTCCAGTTTGACGCTTAAGTCTTTGAATTCACTGGGCACCTGTCAGTTTCGAGGCACAAGCTGAGTGTTAATATGTCACTGAGACTGAACTAATATGTCTTAACTACCAAGAACGTTATTAGCTTGTCCTTACCGACTATTCAATTTAAAGGTTAGAACTGGTGATGCAGAGATTGAAGAACAAGTTTACATATTCCTGCAATCTATCATGTAGACACATTTGGTGGAACTCCTCTGGCAAATAGACGTCTACATTTTGACATGTCTACAGTTCAACTGTAGAATGTCTTTATTGTTAAAATGAGATAAAATGATATTTATAGCACATTAATCCAGATGTCATAACCTAAAACAGATGAATGAAATGTGCCCTAAAGCAGCAAAATTCTCTCCAGTGAGAAGTTATCCAAAAACCTGCATTGAGCTGGCAGACATACCTTCATACTGGCATTCTTCTGCATCTGCATCTGGAAATGCAGTTGTGACACTCTAAAATACTTCAAATAATATGCATCTTTTTTATGTCTTTCAGTGTCTACCTAGTTCCCCATAAATGAGATTCAACTTCAGACTAAGACAAATAAATATAGATGTCTCTGAGATAGATATGTAGGATCTCATTATCAAATGGAGAATTTATTCAGTGGTCTATGCTTAGATGTCTAGTTCTAGTCTGAAATATTCTACAATATTCAAGCTGATCTCCATATGCCAGTTCTCCAAACAGTGCAGGAAATGCAGAACTTGCATTTCCTGCATGTCTCAGGTCATCTATGGCATTTTCTGAGGATGTTTGAACACCTTATAACAAGTCAAATGGTGTTGTTTCTCACAGGGAAAACTGGAGTGCTTGCTATTCAGCTAATCAAGCACCATGTGTTTGAACCTCTGATGTCATTTTCAAAAGAAAATATCAGTAGAATATGATTTTTTTTTGTCCTTGCAAAGACCTCAGAAGCAAAGATGGATTCAAAAAATTCACTTTGCTTGAGTCTTTTTTCCTTCCCTATTTCCTCTTGTTATAAAGCATTGTTGATGATAGATTTGAGCCCTTGTTGCTATACTTGATTCAGCTTTTGGTTAGTTGCTCTGCAATTACTGATAATGCCTGTAGACCCATAGATCTTATTCAGTGCCATGGTGCTGCCTGTGCATGAGCTGATGATGGGGCAGTGATGGTCACGTCCTGGTCGCTGGGACATGTCCCCTCTCTCTTGGGTGAGGAGAGCCCTAGGGGAGCCAGTGTAGCCCCAGTTCTACTCCTGGACATTCCACCAAGAGTGACGAGGCTTTGTAATGCTATTAGTACTTGAAATACTATTACTTTGTGATATTAATTGGAAGATACCACATAGAAAGGTGTGGCGCTCAATAAGATGAAAAATAAGTGCAGAGATTCAAATATATTCCATCTACAAATAATGAAAATTCTCAGATACATATATGTATAATATATATATATAAAGAATTTTAAAGTATATTCAGAACATACACACTTCAGTTGTGTTAAAATGATCGACTTAAAAATTCTCAAAAAAATTGACATTAATGCAATGTTTCAGATTAAATAGGTGCTTATAGCTCTTTCCACAGAGTAGGGTAATTTTCAAATAAACAAAGCCTTTAAATCTCTGTACCACGATAAGGTGATATGATGATCTCAAGAGGAAGAGAAATTGAAATATAGATGTGAATTACAATAGTTTATATTTTTACTACCAAATATACTGAAGACATTAGTACTAACATTACTTACATTACATACTAACACTAACAAGAAGGTTTTGGTAAGTGATAAGGACAAATAAGACAGAGCACATATAAAACATTTTTAGAAGGTACAATTTTTAGTTAAAAAAAACAACAAAACTTCAATGACTACATCTAATTTGAATTTGGGTTAAAAAGACTGCCCAGAAAAAAAAAAAGAATTGAACTAAAATGTCCCAGTGATTTGAGAAATAAAAGTTTGAGAAATAAAAGAAGAGCTGTTAAAGTTGATATATAGAAACATAATTGGGTGTAATCAGACAAAACAAGAAAATAATATTAAGACAAATGAGGAAACATCTGCTAACATTCAGATCTGTGTAGGACTGCAACAGTATCCCAAGGGAAATTAAGGAAAATAAATTGAGTCATTTAGAACCAAACTGAATGAAGCAACGGAGTATGTGCTGCGAGAGGTAACTATGCATTCAGACAATGACAGCACAACGTAATCCATTTGAACTTTAAGAGTAAAGTCAGTTTGTTTAGGAGGAACTAACATGGTTAAACCTGAATTTCACACTTAAAGCTAGGAACACTCCATAATTACTGCATAATTTCAGTTTATCTCCTTTCTCACTGCTATATCTGGTAAATTCCTGATCCATAAGCAATGTGAAGTAAATCATTAGGCAATCATGAAAAAAATGTTTAATTAAAACTACTTGTTTACCTGATACAGATAAAACTAATTTGATATACCACATGCTTAGCTCTTTCATAATATCAAATTTTGATATTATATTTTTTAAAATGAAATTAGAATTTTAAATTCTAAATGGAACAAGTTAAAGTATTAATAAGGAAGACACTCATCATTCCTCTAAAAAAGAAAAGTTGAAATCTGGCTTTGGGAAAAAATGGAGCTGTAATGCTACTTATGTTCAGACAACTGAATCAAGTCCTTTACAACTCCTTGGTATTTTGAAGGTTCAAAACATGGAATGTCAAAGAACAAAATTAACTGATACTTTGATTTTTTAAAACAAAACTTGTGCATACATAAATTCCAAACCTCAAGTATGAAGTGTTGAACTCAGTGTAAATACTCCTCACGGGTTTGTAAGTCCAATCTACCTTTAAATCCCTATGAAATTTGATCATTAAAGAGTATGCATGGCAATAATGCTTTCCAGTGACTATATAAAAAAAATGAACAGAAAATATATGGATACAAATTCCCTTTTTCATGTTCTAAAAGTATAGTACTTGCTATGAAAGGTTCTTTTTTGGGAGCTTTTTCTTCCTTATTAATAAAATAGGATGGGAGAGGAAAAAAAAAAAGGATTACAGGATATACACTTCTTTACAAATATTCATGCAACTCCTATATGTTTTTATCAAGGGAGGTTGATACTACTCAGGTCAAGCACTATTTCATAACATATAATCACACACAACTCTGCCTTTGTATGTTCTCAACATCATCACATTTTATTTGCAAGTACTCTTAAAACGTTATCTTCTTAAAGAGCAAGAAGAAATTTCATTTAAATGAAGATAATTCAAAAGGAAATTCCATATGAAGTAGGGCTTTCTTATTCCAACAGTCCTTCTAAAAGTCTAGGCAATTCTGATCTGCTTTGTGCCTCTAAGCCCCAGTCAGGAGAGATCACATAAAAGGAATTATAAGCTACATGAGATAGTGTCAGGCCTCCTCAAAGTGCATTTGTAGCCTTGGATGACCCTCCAGGCATCCAGCAAAATAAAAATATGCTTTCTATCACACTGTTTACAACTCATCAAGAATTTAGGAATACTTCAAATATGTATCAGTTGAAATTAAAATGAAGCAAAGTAGCAAAAACAAAACTACAGAAAACCAAATTCCTGTGTATTAGATAGAAAATGAAAACACAATGCAGATTCTTTGTTTGTTACACGGAATAGTTTTCCCATCCGAAAACCAAAACATGCAACAAACTTAAACATCCATTTAAAAAAGACCCATAACTGAAGTAAAGAGGAAGAGTGTAAAGAACTGTTTCTCTGTGAACTTCATTTGCATGAGTCACTAGAAAGGAGATTCTGACTGGATATGAGGAAAAGAAAATATGCATGGTAATGGTTAAGCATTGGAACAGGTTGCTTGGAAAGCCTGTAGAACCTCTTAACTAAGCAGGGACCTGAGCAACATCTTCCATCTCTTAAAAGTTTGAATGGGAAGTTGGACTAGATGATCTCCAGAGTTCCCTCTAAACCTAATTATTGCATGATCCTATGATTATAATTGGGAAGGGATTAAAAAGAGTTCTAGAGGTTTGTGGGTTTTGTTTTGTTTCTGTTAATGTTTTCCAGAAGAAAAATAATGAATTATTTAAGTAATTATAATGTCTCAATAATATCTGATATGATGTCAAGAAACACTGGGACAAAGTAGTGTAGTCCCTTGCTGCCGGGTGGCCTACGCTGGATATCCTGTAGTTTTCTCAGGACTACAGAGGTCACTTTAAACCTTGCAGACTTTGTTGCAGTGCCAGTCATTACAATAGAGCCAACCATAATTTATTTTTAAGAGAGAAAAAAAACACATTTTCATGAACAAAGATGATAATGATTTATGAAAATTTTAAAAAAAAGAAGTTTCATATATGCGAGGAAGTTCACTGGCTGAGCTCTAAGACTCACTTGTCATCATTATTCATGTAACAGCCAAATTTAACTTGCCACTGATAGTGAGCAGAGCAGGTAAATGCCAGCCAACTCTAGCTCTACCTTTAATATTAATGCAAAAGCTCTTCATCGTGTCCATTATTCATGGAAGAGATTCACAAGCAGAACTTCTCCAGGGAAAAGTGAGTTCATGGCAGAACTTCTAAATAATAGTTTATATTCTGGAAAATGTGGAACAAGTATACAATACTGAAATTTCATGTTAAACAATGAGACTATGCTCTGCCCTGACTTTCTTCTTACACATTTAACAGAAGTTTGTTGCTCTATACATATTCTGAGTTTTTTTTTAAAGACTTCATGTCTTCTTTTTAGAACTTCACAATGATCTGGCAATTAGCTATGATTTAATTTTGTTATAGAAAACATTTTGCCTTATAATCTAGGAAACTTTTTTTTCTGAGTTATCTTAAGAAATTGTGCATGATTTTTTTAAACTATTCATTTATATAGTGGAGACACTTCCAATCCTCTCTATACTTTTCAAATACCCTGAAATGCAGGCTATTGTTGCCTGTGCTCCTAAAAATTGGGGAATCAGAAGATATTTGTTTGACAGGAGAATAGGAGAATATCTTTTTGAGGAATCATTTTAGTCTTTAGATAAAATATATTCAACTGTTTATGCTTCGAGGTACAAATAGATATACAAAAACAAACAAACAAAACAAAAAAACCCACTTAGATAATAGTGTATGACGCCATTGCAAATAGGGTTTTTGGTTTTCCCTTTTCACAAAATCAGTATATATATCCTGTACTACCCTGTCTTTTCTTCCCTTGACTTACTCCATTATTATTGCATGTGGTATTTCTCAAAGTCATTTACGGAGACAAATCCTTGCAACAAAAATGTTTCTTTGGCTTACTTCCTTATTATTTCCAGCCTTGAATGACTGAAACATGACAGAGCAGTTCAGCATCAGATAGAATGAACATAGTGTGCTGAAATGACATTTTGTAGCTACAAAATGAGAAGAAAAATAAATGGTCTTTTTTGTCAGCCTGTCCTTAGGTCTATTTTCTGTATGTGTCAGGGGGATGATTTTACAGGAGATCCTGATTCCTTCAGACAGAGAATCATTTAAAAAAAAATTCTCTTCCACAGTCTTTCATTTTAAATACAGGTAAAAATAATGCTCAGAATTCCTTCAATTTTCAAAATATTTTGTTTCTGGACTGGTAGTGTATTACTGGAACTTTTTTCTTTTTTTCCTACAAGTTGATATAAGAGTTATTATTCTTTAATATTCTAATAAACCTTTTTAAAAAGTTTTCAAGATTTGATTATAAAACACATTTTTTATTTTAAATAGTTATCTTTCTTAATAATTGCTTCTTTAATGCATGTTAATTATATTTCTATGAATTTCTCATTAATTGATTTATGCAGGTTACTCTGAAATCTTCAGCTTAACTCTTTGATTCAGTAAGTCTTGTATTAAAATTGAGTATTATATTCTTCCTTAGTTCAGACCTTTAGTAGACTTCTTTATTTTCAGTTTTCCTATAACTAGATATAAGAGTTCGGACTTATTATTTTTCACACAAAGAAAGGCTAACCTCAGCCTAAAGCTAAGGTGTATATATATATATATATATATCAAACATGTAAACAAGATGGGCTAAATGATGCCATCAGGTAAATTACTTTGTCAATACAATTTATTTTTAAAACTTTATAATATTCTACCTTAGTTACCCAGAAACATTTTTTTAATGATCCTAGATAAGGGCCCTGGTGAAACAATATAAATTAAAAAAAAATGAGTTCCTTGTGACAGTAACATTTTTTCTACATTTTTTTTTTCTGCAAACTGTCACCAACTCAGTTCCATAACATGTTTTCCATGATTGTTAAAGATATCTTTAATCAGAAGAGAAATGACAAAAAAAAAGATCTTTTCCATGGACAGGGAAACTGAAGACTTGACCTTGTTAGAGGTGTACTTAAGAACTGTAGCTTCATGTTTTGACAGGCTGAATGTACAGTTTGTGCATTCAGAATGTAGATACACAGTAGTGCTACACCATATTCAGTTGACATGTTTCTTATTTTGTTTTCCGTATGGCTTTTATTTCAGGATTCTCTATTATTCTATTTTTTCAGTATAAATCTAGAATTTTTTTTTTGATGTTTAAAAAAATTCTGATAGGTTCATTTAGCTCAGATTCTATTTTGATTACATTGTAAACTTCTCATACCACTGAGGCAATTCTAATGCACAGGAGAAAAGAGTGCAGCATAATTTTTCTTGTGTTTTAGTAAGTTCTGTCTAAAGCAATCCAACATAAATTTCTTTTAATTACCACTTTGTATGTAACAGAGACTTCACAACTGAAACAATTCTTAAAAATAAATTAAGACTATATATCAGTTAGACATCTTGTTTCAGAAAAATCTCATTTTATTTTTCTCATATATTTATTTTGATTCTTCAAAGTGAAAAAAAAATAAAACAGTGAATTTTCTAGTAGAGTAACATAAAAAATAATAATAACCTGGGGGATCCATGGGGTAGAGGGAGTCTTGGAGTACTATTTGACTTCTGAGAAACACCATTTTACCTGTAGTGTATGCATACCTAATGTCTTGGATTTGGAGGATAATACTGCTCAAGAAGTAATACCCAGATACTACTCTGAAAGAGGTATTTTGCATATCCTTTGAGCCTTGACAGACAAACACAGAGACAATCAGATAGAACTGCACCTGTTGGTTTCCTGCTCTCTTTCCCATTGCTTGTTCATAGGATACAAGGGTGGCTGATATCTCTATTTCTGTAAGAAAACTGTACATGAATTAAGAATCAGGGGAATAACTGAAAAGAAGTGGTTCTTTCTTTTATTTGCAAGTACAAAGTACAATACAGCCATTAAAAAGACTGCACTGTCATGCTTTTGTAGTAAGCAACTACAGTATGTGCGGTTGGAGGCCTCGGAGACTGGCACACGTGGTGGGGAATGTCGTGGACAGGCCAGCACGGATCTGGAATGTGACTGGCCTGGGCGTCCGCCGCAACACTTCCTGTCTTCCTTCAATATTAATATAATGATTTATCAAATAGAGATTTATCAATATTGGAGGATATTTTGATAACCTGAAACTTTGTAAACAGTCTAGATAATCAATAATTCCTATATCTTTTTTTTTCTACAAATAGCAGTTCCTTCCTACTCCTATATCCCTACACTCAGACAAGAGTATAAGCCAACTTTGCTTGGGTATGATTATGTATTATTATGTATTCAAAATTGACATAATTTGGCTGTTAAGATTTAAATAGTTCCCCTGATTAAGTTCAGTAAGACCAGAATTAATCAGAGGGAGTCATTATGACATGAGTCATTAAAAATAGGAAGAGAAAGAGAGAGAAACCCACAATATAAGTAAAAATGTTAGGGAAAAAGAGTTAAAGCAGAAAGTTAAAAATGTGCCCACATGCCTATGCTTCATTGTGTGACTTCAGTAAAATTCCTAAATATTCTCCTTTTACTATGATATCTCCATAAATTCTGATATCATTAAACCTAAATGATGTAGCTAACCTATTATAAAAATAAATATATGCTGTCTTCCGACTTTTTTTTTAGTCATCCTTTATTTTCTAAATTATCTGGAACTGTACATTTCTAGGCTGCTTATTAAAATTACCTCTATCTAGAGACTATTAATTATCCAGCATAGTTATGTCTCTTTCTTTGACACTGTGATATCTATTTTGTAAGGGAATTAAAAAGTTTTTGTTTTGTTTTGCTTTGTTTTCCCAGAAGCTAAATATTTAGCAAATATTACAAATTAATATCCAAAATGGTCATAATCAGATGATGTGAAAAACATGCTTTCTCTAGGGATAATAGCTATTGTCTCTGAATGAAAGACTAACTTAACAAGTACTTAAATGATGATGAACAAAATAATGCATAATATTTTACTGCTATGGTTGAGTTATGGTAGATTTGGAAACGTGTTTATAATCCTTAAATATAGATAATTCAGTGCAACTTTCTTTTTGCATTGCCTCCTGCTGTGCAAGAATAATCAGCAGCTTATTCCATCTGGTAGTTCTCTATTGGCAGACATTGATATATTCTGGAGTGACCTCCTTAACAAAAGTCTTGAGAAGGATGAAACTTTTTTCAGTGAATACATTTTTTTGGTGGGATAACTAAAGCAGATTTTAGGAGGATTCCCCAAAGTATTTTTTGTTAGAACATTAATTATCTTCTTAATTAAATAATTTCATTTTATTCTTATGTTCAAATTTACAGGTAAATTCATTCTATTGCTTGGAATCGCCTGAGGAGATTTTTTTTTACAAAAGTCTGTACTTTTGTATTGCGGAAACAGTGATGACTAATAACTCCAATAGAAAAATCAATTACCATTAAGATGTGTAATACACGATAGTCTAATGTAAATACATGGATGAAGCAAGATAAAACTGCCCCACACAGTCCATGCTTCTATTCTCATAATTTCCAGAACTGACACATTTATTTCAGGTCTCAAGTATAGCAAGGTCTCGCTTACCTGCTACAATTTCTTTCACTATTCCCAGGCAACGTCCGTATTTCTTGCAGTATTTATTTCCATTTGCTCTACATCTGACACTAGTTGTTTTCTTAGACTTATCCTCTTCCATGATGCTCATACTTAAATAGACAAACTTCTTTTTTCAAGTTTGAAAACTAAATAGTAATTAGGACCTTTCCAAGGTTTATTTTGCTTTTATCCTCTTCCTTGCCCACACTCCTTCTTTCATAGAAAAAAAAGGTGATATAAAGGTTATATACCAGAGAGAAGAGGGTAATTCACTACTCATTGTTTTGAAATATTTCTTCTGAGGATTTGGAGATTCAGTTTTTCAATAGTTTCAGTATTTCCTAGCAAGAGAGTCATAACATTCATTACTCCGTGTGTAGAAATAAATAATAGATCCTGAATAAATAAGAGATATCGTAGCAAATAAAATATAGAAGAGTGACAATGTTCAAAGAGGGAACAACATGGTTACAGGGAGAAGGTCAGGGTGTGTTTGTGGATGTTCTCATGCTGTTATATTTTTGGTGACTTTACAGTAGCACAAGGCTGCATATGAAAGAAGACAATCTGAGTCTTAGCATGAGAGTTGCAAATACCCAAATATAAAAACAAAATTACAGTTAAGACTTCTAAAACCATTTTTACACTCATTAAACTCAAAAAGGATCCTTTTTAATAATGAGATTTTGCAGCTATTTAATCACTTATCACTTTGCCAGCTTCAATTAATTCCAATTTTAAAAGAATAAGTGCTAAATACGCATGGAAGAATTGTAAATGAGGCTTGGCTTAGCTTGGTTTACAGCAATAGCTTATATGTCAGTGGTAATAGAGAAAAAAAGCACCCTCAGAAAATTTAAAAGGTATTGCAAGCTGAAGCCATGATCAAGGGCTGTGTTATTTGCTTCCTCAAGAGATATCATGTCCAGAGGTATCATCATTCCTCTTTGAGGATGCTATAGACATCCCAGGTCCCAGGACTTCCCTTTATTTTGAACTTCCTCATAGTTATTGAGAATAATTTATTAAAAAATCAAGCAAACCGGTGACAGGACGCTGTATGTGGTGCTATGCCAGGTGTATGTGATATTAGTATAATTATTATCTTGCCCACATTATGGTTGTAACGCTTTACTGGATTTGATAACATTCATAGCTCTATCTGCCAAAGAGTGCATGTATGTTTCTCAAAGAGAGTGTATCACAATAAAAGTAGTGCCTATAGCTGCTCAGCACAAAAAAGAATATACTGTATCAGCTGGCCAGCTTGATAGTCAGGGAAAGACTTCATAGTTGTCCAGGATAATTTCTACAGCTTACATATACTGCCCCTTTCAGAAACAAACAAACATACAAAAAAAAACAAAACTACCTATCTCCAGATTCTGTGCAGATGAAGGGTAAAATCCCCTTCTCTAACTGAGCTCTACATGGGCAATGACATTGATTTAATTGTGTTCCGGGAAAGGCAAGTTTAGGATTTTTCTAAGGCAGATTTTCTTTAACACATTTTTTTCTTTAAGAATAAATTTTCTTTGCCCTCAGATTACAAAAATAGCTTTGTTAAATGCATTCTGAGCTTTCTGAGTCTGTGAATACAGAAATCTCCCCTGACCTGTGAATGTCCGTCTTTTATCAGAATGTAATTTTGAAAATCAGCCATAATGGAAAATTACATTCCTCTGTCTCAAAACAAGAAACAAATTATTGTACATTGCATGACCAGAATTTAAATTAATGGATGAAAGGATATATAATAGCACTTTATACCTGAAGAAATCAAATTTTATCTTGAATATGCACTTACTATTCCTGTCTTTATGTCTTAGTTTTAGCATTGCAGGATTCTCAGAATGCAAGGTAGTTCCTGAACATGCAGTGACAGCTTTTATCCTAAGGAGTTCAGAAACTAATTTATATAGATTAAAATTACTTAACATAATAAATATGTGAAGGTAACCAGGTCAAATTATAGCTGTTTTTTTTTTCTCAACCAGTTGAACAAGTGGATGTCTAGTATTTTAAAGAGAGATTTTTTTTTTTTTTTTTACTTATTTCTGCTTACTTCTGATACTCACAGCTGTATTCAAAAGACAGAAATTTCCTTCCTTCCTTCAGGTTCCCGAGAGATTTTATTCTGCTAAAGAACATTATAACCTAAGGCAAACACATACACAATGAATCTGAAATGTTTTAATTCCATTCCCAGCACTGTGTCAAGAGTAGAACTTTGCTGTATGTTGAGCATAGAGAGGAAAATCAGCGTCCGAGTTTCTAGCTTTTGTCTGGGCACAGTATGTCTGGAGTTCTCTTTTTACATGAGAGAGGAGAAAGTGATGCCCTGCTTCAAACGGATGTCACACATTCTTTCCTGTGTAGCCGATTAATCACCCCAATAGCATAAGGGACTACTGAATAAACAAATACAGACTTGGATTTTCTACCCTTTTTTTTCTAATGAATTGCTCCTAAAAGAGTATGTGCACTGTAGGGAGCATAAGCATAAGTTTGCAAGGTACAGAGATCAATAAAATGAGCAGTGAGACACGTCTTTATTTAGAAACAAGAAGAATGGTGATAGATGAATCTTATTAAATATATACATATATTTCATGAGGATGGGGTTCAAAGACCTGATAAAACAAGAAAGTACAGAAAAAATATGTATACTACTTTTCTCCATTTCTTTATTTATTTGCACTAGTGCAGACTTCGAAAGACTGAGTATTGTGCCACTTTATTTCCCAGGAATAAAGTAGTAGGTGTATCTGGCATATATGGAATAGAGTTAGGATTTATTGTTTGCATGTTTTNTTTTTTTTTTTTTTTTTTTTCTCTAGAGGGTAAGGTTTTGCGGGTTGGAAGTGGTTACATCACTTTAATGTCTATTAGCATGAAAAAAAAACCCAGCAAATACAGGAATTTATTTTACAGCTGACAAAAATAACTTCTTAGATGGCTGACCTGAAAGGTGATTATTAGTTCCTCTCAATAGCCTTTAACACTCAAGAAAGTATCTAGGAACATTCCATACTTATGTCATTTTTTGACAATTCCTTCCTCCCCTGATCCTAGGATGCATCTTTGCCTTAGGCCTTCCTGTGGTTTTCATTTGCCAAAATGACAGTAGCCTAATTTCTACAACCATTCATAACACTGTCAAAATGCATTAGTTTTTAAACTGCTTCCTACCCAAGATACACCAGTAATTAAAGTTATCCTCTGTAAGGGATCTCGATTTAAGTCAAAATTTCTCCCTCTGTTAACATTTGATTTATTTTTCTCAGAGGGACGCTGGAGAGAGAGCTTGACATGAAGCCCCTCCATTCTAAAAAGAGTTGTACTTCGCTTTAATTGATATGCTAAACCTCTTAGCAGCACTTTCTTATTTTGAGTCCAGCCTCATAGGTTCAGAGTTCTCAGTATGAAGCAGGTGCTTTGCTCTTTGGTTTAGAAAACAGGGCACAACTGTGAAAGACAGATGCATCCAGAGTCAGAACAACAGTAACTTAGAGGATTTCAAAGCATGCTGGTCCTACCAGATCCCCCCAGAGAGTTGAGGGCAATTTAAAATATTAGCAGTAACAAGTAATTGACAACAATTACGTTTTACTACCTTGTTTTATTATTTGGGGGAATGGAATCTTGACTAAATAAATTTGAGTCTAATCAGGATAATAGTAGTCTTTTATTTAGAATTAATATAAAAGCAATTGAATGTTATTTGGAAACAATTACTCTAAACAACAGGTCAAACAATAGGCTAGTGGAAGAATAAAAAAACAATAGGCTAGTGTAAGAATAAAAACAGTTTACAATTCCTCAACTAGTTCTATCATAGAGTGCCATACTGGAATGAAAAATAAGGTTAAAAAAATTAAGACTTTCTTCTGTTGTTCTTCTGTGTAGGACTTTTACTAGAATACTTCTTGGTCTTCTAGTTTCTGAAATATTTGGTTGGCTTGTATGATTTGCTGTCTTTCTCTGTTTAAGCTCTGTCTTGTAAACAGATGTCCAACACTTTGTCACATTTATCTTTTCTAAAAAAAAACCCTTTAGAGATAGCAGAGAAGAAAGAATGGCACATGAACTTCGGTGTTTGCTGTTCATGTTACTATGGCAGCTGTCCTAGATGACATGCTTCCAGAGAGGGTATCCATAGACTGACTGTTTCCCTTGGAAAGATGATGTATGTTATTCTGAGTTGATTAACAGCTAGAGAATCCATCAGACTTCTCGAGATAATGGCTTCAGGAGAGGAGTTCGTGCTATTAGCAAATGTCGTTCAAAGTGATACTAGCAAATGGCTTTTGAATAGTAGGTAAAAATGCATCTACATGTATTCTTGTGTCTACAGCATGAACACATTGGCCCCCCAATCACTCTGTTTTTCACTTACCCAAGTAGCCATGAAGACAGGACATAGATGACACAGCAAGACAATAATAAATGGAAAAAAAAAAAAAAAAAAGGGCTCTGAATCTAGCCAGAATCAGTAAATCTACTGCAGAAAAAATAGTGTGATTTTTGTTGAAATACTAATATAACATGTTACTGCTTAGAATGTTCTAGAATGTATTTACCTAAAGCATGATATATCGGTCACAAGTATGCATTAAAAGAAGTACATGCTTTTTGTTATTAGCAACTATTATTACTAATTAACAGCAATGCTAATGAACATTTTAAAAAATATGTAAGGAATTTAATCTAACTCATATTTACTGATATCTTAGTATATATTATGTCAGATCTTTGCAACAACTCTGATTCCTCCAGAACACGGGTGGGAAATAATGACTGTCATAGTAACTTTTAGAGTTTTTTTTTTTTCCAAGTGACTTTTGAGAAAGTCAGATTTAGATATGACAAGACAAGCATACATATGCAAGGTATCTTAAAATCTAAATAGGACTTATTAGTGAAATATATTCTTACAAGGGAAAATCATTTGTTCATAAGGATGAACTGTGGGAAAAAATGTAAATCTTAAAGTCTTGTATGGGAAAGGAGGCACTTCACATATAAAACCAAAATTTTTGGTTAGTATCAAGCTAAATCGAGAATCATTAGCTTAGATGTCATTATTTCAGAAAAAGAAAAAAAAATGAGATAATAATGCTTTGCTGTATCGAATGTTCCTGTACAGCAAAAGTCTTGATAATAGCAATAGTACAATTAAAAGTGTCACATTGTTCTTATTTTTATCCCTTTTTTTCTTGAGATCATGTTTACCTCTCCATCTCTCCATATGTAGGAATAGAGTCTTCATGTCGATGGTTTCTTCTTCCTCATGATACTTGGTGTCACTTCTGTATGTTTGCTAACATGATTTTATACTTTTACTTCTTCTTCATTGGCTTGAAATTCTCTTTGCTACCCTGTAAACAAGTTTTGCTCAGTTCAATGCATTCAGCTGCATTTCCTTAACATTAATAAACTGCATCCCTTCCCTTATCACAAAGGTCTGCACTCCTCTATAATTCATCTTCTGTCATCACTTCTCAGGGCCTCTGCTCATGAATCAGGTCTGTATTTCTCTACCATAGAGTTGTAAATATCTCACGCTACCTAAATAATTGTTACTACTATCTATATAAAACTATTGTTGTACCACACAAAGATAAACAAAGGTAGCACATGGCTTCAAAACTTATTTGGAAGGCTGAACTATTCATTCTGGTAACTTTATGTACTTATACTGTTGCCAGGTAAGCAAAAAGATTCTAGGACAATGGTAAAAAAAGAGCATTCTAAATCTATTTTTCATAAAGGTTTTAAAAGAAAATTTGATTAGGCCGAAGATGGTGACTTTTTGTCTAGTACAGGATGGTCAAGTATTGCTGACCTGTCAGATGTGATTAATAAGGAAATAGCCATGCATCAATAATTTGATTAATTATCACAGGGAAATGACGATGAGACAAAGTAGTATCAACAGCAAAGTGGTATACATAATTGATTTAGACTTCAGTACATCTCATGGATATTCAATGTATAAAATAATGTGGAATAAAACATTAGGATATTTTAGATTAAAATCTTAACTGGTTAAGCAAGCTCTGGTTAGAGTGTAATAGAAGTTATATACAGATAAAATAGGAAGAAGGCATAGGTCCTGTGCAACTGTTACCGATGGGACGCTTAATTCTTCACAAAGTCACACTACATGGCATAGCAAACAAATGACAAGGAATAACAATAAAATATGCAAAGGTATAATAATTATATTCAGCCATTTAGTAGAAAGGATGAAGCAGGATGAATACTGAAGTGTTTGAGTAAAACAGGACAGAGGTTAGAAAGAGGAAATTGCATGTGATGTTGGAATGGCAAAAGCTGTGTCCAGAAAATTCAAAAGAGCCTTACAATGAGCCTAATTCTGCTGATATGATTGAGAATATTTTCATTAAATTCAAAGATTGTATTAATTAGACTCTTGCTGACCTCTTATTTTCTCCTAAGATTCTATATAAATCAGTACAAAGGAAGTTAGGAGGCCACAAATTCCATCTCAGAAGAGTGATATCTTTCTGAAAAAACTGTTTTCTTTAACAACAGGCTTTGCCTATTGTCTTCCTCCATTATGGTAAGTCCTGAATCAGGAAGAGACAGCAGATACTGAACTGTCTTCCTGCATTTAGGTAAATTGACATGTCAACACCAATAAGAAATATTTATACAACGTGGAAGAACTGTACACATGTATACAGATACACATGGAAGAAGAAAGGAAAGAAACAACCAAGATGAAGTGTCTTTGTCAATGATAACATTGGCAATGGATAGTTTTTATGAGTTATGGGTCAGTAATGAAGGAAGGACCAGATTAAAAAGATTAACCAGACTGAACAGATGAATCTTATGTGCAGTTGCATATTTGTGTGAGAGAAGAGAGTGAGCTCTGTCCTTGATAACTGCAGAACAGAATGAAGACTAAAGCAGGATACAGCCATATGAAAAATGGCTTCATATGAGCCAAGCTTAGCCAGGACACAGGTTCACTACTCCATCTAGTTTTCTATCCCAGTTGGTAAGCATAACCTTTTACTCCAAGAGCTTGATAAACACCAGTAGCACAGTACTTCCAAAAAAACAACATCATTAGCATAATGATGTTCTAAGGTAACTGAAATACAGAGTTTAATACATGTGCTGTTATGTATCTTGAAATGAGTTAATTCAGATGCTTATTTACTGGCAAATATCTTTCTTTCCCTTTAATTCCATTCTTAAAATAATCTTTTTAATTTTTACTTTTTAATATACTTACTATACTTAATATACACTTTACTTTTTAATATAATTATTACTATTCAAGTTAAAGTCATATATATATCACAGTATCATGAGCTGATCTGAGAGTCTGTAGCACTTATTAAGCCTTGTGATTTATATGTGGAACTTCAGTTTCCTGACACTTTAAGAAATATAATTCTTAGGCAGTGAAACTGAAATTTGGAAAATATTTAATTGATCTCACCTTTGCTGTATTTGTGCAGAGTTACAGAAAATGCAGCTACTTACTTACAAATAGGTCTCATTTACAGTGGTAGTGCAGCATAGAGAAATTAACAGTGTATTTTTAGTCTTCATCCACATGACCAAACTTCTCAGTTCCTGAAAATATCAAAACAATTGAAAAACCTATTCTAACTCGTTTTTTCCCATTTAAAGGATGATGGTTACAGATATGAAAGATTTTCTCATGGCTAGTCACAACATTTAAAACTGTTTTGCTACTTTTGTACAATTCCAGTCTTTAGTATATATCTTAAATCAAAAAAGAAGGAATAATGCACATGTATGAGAGTTAACAAAACACTAACCTCTAAGTCTCAGGAAAGACAGAATGAGATTACTGTGTGCATCTTTAGAACACAGAACAACCAGTTTCCAAAAGCAAGCAAATGTCAATAAGAAAGGTCTAAAGCTAGGGAATATTCCCTTGCCTCAAACAGTACCAGCATCATCACAGCAGAAAAAGTGGGTATTACACAAATGGATTGTTTTCAAATTTCCTGTTCCTTAAAATGAAGTTTTAGCACTAGATGCTTTCATTCGAAGAGCTTAAAAGAAAAAGTGCAACAGCAAACTTCCAACAGTCTTTTAATCATATAACTTTTATACTTTTCCATGATGTAAAGATATCTTCATAGTTCTGGGCCTATCTTTTTTGGGTTGATTAACTTCACAAGAACAAATAGGAACAGAAGTATTTTATTCAACTTCTCTGGGAAAAAAAAAAAGATTAAATAAGCTTTTGTACATATTGTTTTTTTTTCTTCAAAATAAAATACTTTTTTTTTCCTGCTAAAATGGCCACGTCCACTTTGAGTCCATTATCTAGGATTTTTATCTGAAAAATCTGGTTTGGGGATTAAAATTTTTGGTAGAATAGGCTATGTGGAATGACAATATAACAATTCTTTTTTCTTCATATTTAAATATACTTAACAATTCATTAATAGAAACAATCTGTCAGATGATTTTTTGACCAGGTGTATTCCAACATCAATGACAGGACACTGCAAAGGATTCAAGTTCACAGATTTTCTAAAAAAAATTTCATCTGTCTTTAAGAATTTGCAGTGCAAAAGAGAAAACAAAAGTGAATGTATCTAAGTCAGTAAATTTTATGTTAAGTGAATTTCTTGGCTATATCTGTATCTCCTGCTAAGGCAGCCTCCAGATTTTCTCTGGGACTAAATCACTGCTGTCAGTCCACCCAGTGCACAAGGCACTTTGCATGCCTGAGCCTGACCTGGCACAGCACAAGGCATCTGAAGGCAGTCCGCAGGCTGCCTCTTGGGCAGCCACATAGCCAGAAGGGAGACTGGTGCCTGCAGCCAGTCTTTCAATTTCTCAACAGATGTTAAAAAGAAAAAAAAAAAAAAAGAAAGAAAAAAGAAAACAAAAACTATTTGAATACATTTTAATTGTTTTGCATCATATGGAATAATTTACCAATACCAAACTATGTTATCCAATAACAAACAGCATATTATCTTTTATTCAAGACATAACAGCAAGTAGTGCTCACCTCTAAAGAAGACAGATGAGGCTTACTGTGGTCTTTTAAACTTACATTTGATGAAAGAAAGCTAACCTTGCTTCATATAGCTGATTCTTTTCAGCCTCACCACACAAAATAATTTCAAGTTAATCACTGATTTTATTTTAAGAGGAAAATAGGTACTGAAAAACAAATATTGACTTCTTAAAGTTGTCAAAAGCAAATTCAAAGCTATGCACACATAGATTAATATAGTATATTTTTGTTGATATCTTGATGTTTTCTTTCCAAGGCTAGTGCAGAGTTTCCTTCTTTATTTAGAATTTTTATGTAAAGTACCACACACATGTCTCTGGCATATTAATAACTAGTTGCTATTCTTACTAATATCCTGTTGAACTGAAGAATTAACACAGTACATTTTCTCCTAAGTATTTCTTGTACTGTACATCTTGTAAACCTTGGATTTTTCTAAGGAAATTCAATCTGTATATTGCAATTAGGACCTCACTTCACAAACCTATAAATGCAAATAAACAATAATTCTTGAATAATACAGTGTTGTTCTTTAGAATTATAGGCAAAGACATTTTACCCAGAGCTATACTTATTTTATCCATGAAGTATAATTTTAAAATTAATTTATGTTCATTTTTACTAATTTCAAGCCAAAATACGTTCAAGGATAGATTATATCCTTTTTATTCTTGTTTGTTTGTTCGTGTTTGAACATTCTTCACTTGTTGCTTTTCACCCACCGTTTTTTTTGAAAAAGAATGTTAAAAAACATCCTGAGGTTTGTGCTGAAATTTACTGAAAGCACTCATTCTCTCTCTCTCTCTCTTTTTTTTTTTTTTTTTTTTTTTTTAACATCTGCTCAGTCTAAGCAGGTAATTTGCTTTCACACAAATCATACATGATGCTGGAGGCTGTCAGAAAATTTTTCCTGAATTTACCTAGGAGTTTTCTTAGAGATGCAATAAGAGCCAGAACTATGATTGAACTGATATTGCCTTAGAGCAGTCGTTAATTACTGATCTGCATCCCTAAAGTAGATCTTAATTCTTATGTCAGAAACAGACATAGTATTTTTCATTAGTTTACTTTCACAAGGAAGACAAGTCTCTGTAACGGATAACAGAGTCTCTGAGTCTAGAAACCTGACCTCTGGAGATCATCTACTCCAATCCCTCTGGTCAGAGCAGGATTAGCTAGAACGAGTTGCCCAGAATTGTGTACAGATCTTTGAATATCAAGGATGGGATTCAAATTCTCAGAGCAACCTGTTTCATTGTTCCACCCCCCTCACAGTGAAGATGTGTTTCCTTATAACCAGATGGAATCTGCAGTGTTTCAGTTTGTGCCCATTGCCTCTGGCCCTGTCACTAGACAGGTCACTGAGAACAGTTTGACTCTTTCCTCTTTGCTCCCACCCACTGGTGGATACAAGTAAGTATTTACAGACCTTGATCAGAGCTCCTGACCCTTTTCCCTACTCAGATTGAACAGTGGTGTCAACAGTCTTAACTCTCAGCCTCTCCTCCTTAATCACTGCTGTGGCGCTTCACTGGACTTGCTCCAGTGAATCTACTGCTCCCCCTTCATCCATATGTGGTAATAGAAGGCTATTGAGATAGTCAAGCATGATTTTGCCTTTGTAAACCCATTTTGACTACTTCTGGTCACCCTCTTGTGTCTGGAAATGCTTGTCAAGGCTAGTTGCTCTATTACCTTCCCAGGTGCGCCTGGCCAACCTGAAGTTCCCTAGATTCCCTAGCCAAAGTGACTTTGGCTTTCTTCCAGTCATCAGGAAGCTCTCCCAGATGCCACAGCCTTTCAGAGATATTGAAAATGGCTTTGCAATGACATCAGACAGATATCTGAGCACATATGCATATATCCCATCAGGTCCAGTGGACTGTTTATGTCTATTTCATTTAAATGTTCCTTAGCATGATCCACCTCCACTGAGAGTAAGTCATCCTTGCTCCAGATTGAATGTTTTTCACTGAGGATGACTGTGCCACATCCCATCTGCACTGGTCACATAATTAATGTAGAAGTAGTTGTTTACACTTTTATTCCAGTGACACTATCTTTTAAAAGAAAGACTTTCCTGATCTTTCCTGTCTAGGTAGATACATATACAAGTAAAAGTGACTTTATTCAGACTTAACGGCCGCAAAGTAGCACAAAGGTTAAGATATTTGCAAGCATTTAAAATCTTTGGAGTAGATAGCTTTCTGTTGTACATTTTTTTTCTTTCTTTCCTTTCTTTCTTTCTTTCTTTCTTTCTTTCTTTCTTTCTTTCTTTCTTTCTTTCTTTCTTTCTTTCTTTCTTTCTTTCTTTCTTTCTTTCTTTCTTTCTTTCTTTCTTTCTTTCTTTCTTTCTTTCTTTCTTTCTTTCTTTCTTTCTTTCTTTCTTTCTTTCTTTCTTTCTTTCTTTCTTTCTTTCTTTCTTTCTTTCTTTCTTTCTTTCTTTCTTTCTTTCTTTCTTTCTTTCTTTCTTTCTTTCTTTCTTTCTTTCTTTCTTTCTTTCTTTCTTTCTTTCTTTCTTTCTTTCTTTCTTTCTTTCTTTCTTTCTTTCTTTCTTTCTTTCTTTCTTTCTTTCTTTCTTTCTTTCTTTCTTTCTTTCTTTCTTTCTTTCTTTCTTTCTTTCTTTCTTTCTTTCTTTCTTTCTTTCTTTCTTTCTTTCTTTCTTTCTTTCTTTCTTTCTTTCTTTCTTTCCTTCCTTCCTTCCTTCCTTCCTTCCTTCCTTCCTTCCTTCTTTCTTTCTTTCTTTCTTTCTTTCTTTCTTTCTTTCTTTCTTTCTTTCTTTCTTTCTTTCTTTCTTTCTTTCCTTCTTTCTTTCTTTCTTTTTCTTGACAGAAGATATCCAGAATATTATTCTTCCATTTGCCATGTGCAAAATTCCAAGAAATTCACAAGAAATACTGATTTTCTCAATCCATCAGAAAGAAAAAGAATGTCTGGGAGACAAATAAACAAATTATTCATTTGTTTGCAATCAGTTATAGAGATATTAAAGACAATGTCTTCTCCCATAGAGACATTCATATCCTGTAGAACTCAGAAAGTATGCTTGCAGCATTTTATAAAAAATCACATTTTATTTTTCTAGAAAATATAAACTGACCATTTCTTTTCTTCTTTTAGTGTAACACTGAAAGGAAAAAGAGAGCAGAGAAATACAGAATGATGGAAATTCTCTCAAAGGCCTGTTCCCAATATTATACAAACAAACAAACAAAAATCATCTATCTCAGATATCTATCACAGATAAAATTGTATTTTAGCATCTAGAAGTTTCATTAAGAAATACTTTAAATAAAGTGAATTCTCACAATCACTAGGTTGATTTGCCATGCTGGCTAAGCAGTAACAAAGGATCTACTAGTACTTAATTAATTGGTAAAAAAAAAAAAATCATAACTGGAAGTCATTCCTGCTTTTCTTTGTTTCTTTATGGTGTTGGAGTTCAGGGAAAATAGAATCTCAAATATTTCTCCAAACATTATGTACATTTCCATAAATTTAAAAGTAGATTACATTTACAGATATTTAGATATATTTGAAGAAGTGAATCTAGTTTTCAAGGTTTTAGAAGCATAGCAAACATCTATATGCATCTGTTTTTAAATAACTGAAGACTTCACAAGTCTATTCGAAACTTGCTTGTTCTAAAGAGCTTTGGGATATAATGAAATGACGGAGTATCACTTTGGAATGACTAAAATATAAGCATAGCTCTCAAACCTACTGTATTTTGAATAACAGAAAGAGGAAGATGGTTCGACAAGCCTAGGAAAATGCTGAACAAAACGAAAACAGTTTTGCACTGAAGCAAATATGCTCTAAATCTAACCTGATTAAAGTACAGAGGAAGAAAATAATCTTATGATTAGTGGAACTAGAAACAACCAGAAGCATCTTGTTCAGTCTCACAGATGTGAAAATCTACCTAACAAACGTAAAAGCACAGAAGTACCGCTCTGATCATATAAGGTATGTTTATAAGTATTAGAAAGTAAATATAAGAATGTTTTATATAATAGGATTACTGCTTCTCCCTCTACATGGAACACTAATATAATCCAATTCTGACAGAAAGTACCCTCAATTTATTGAAAAGGAAGATTAAGGCAAAATCATAAATTGTGAATCAGACTGTGTAAAAACTATGAGTAAATGTTGAAGTATTGATTTGTGAAGCAAAGATTAAGACTATACATTTGTATTCTGTCATTAAATTAAATAAATTCTGTCATTTAATGAATTCTTCCTATTAAAATGAAGGCCATATGCCTGCTATTGTATTGTGCTATAGATAAACCATTTTATCCATAAGAGTTGTGATACAAAGATGTTAGTATATAGTTGGCATATAATCAGTTTCCAGATCTAATTTAATCACCATTTCATGAATTCCTTCAGCATCAAATTAGCATCCTCTCCTTTAAAATAAATATTTAATCATTTGCAAAATGATGTGAATCAAATCTGAAGAAAACATTCAATAAGACACCACAGACACTTCCCTATTAGTGTAACTGTACTGAACAAACAAATGACACATTTCAGCAGGAACACTAAGGGAAACAAACTATAGATATAAGTGGACTTCCTGAATGAAGTAAAATAAAATATTCTGAGGAAAGAGTTATTCTAGACAAACTAAATATAAATATTTCCGGATTCAAAGTCTGTTTAGTGAAGTTAAGGATTTATAAGGGTATTTTCAAGGTAATTGCAATAGATTTGAACTTAGCACCAATCAATCTGTGTAATTTTGAGGTGAGATTATGATTTTTCACTTTCAAAGGATTTTACACATTATGTATTTGGAAATTATTTTTGAAAAGCTTCATCATGCTTGTGTTTTTCCAAGAACACTGTTTCAATCAAGGTCTGGGAACAGACAGATTTCCCATTGATTCTTCTACAGGCAAAACGTGCTTCTTTTTTTTTTCCCAACTTTTTTCTCTGATAATAACCTTACAAAGGACAACTGATAATAAAAGTGTAAAAACAAACTAAAAAAGTTATTTGCAAATGAAATGAGAAAAACTGACATTCACAATGGTAGTATCACATGCAAATAACAGAGAGAGAAATGAGAGTAGTACGTCTATGGTTAAGGTTGAATTGCTTTTTTGGAAATTGCATAATGTGCAATAAAGTTACTATAAGAAAGCAAAAGAACAAAAGAAAGAAAGAAAGAAACTATTTATCCAGGCATTTTCTTTCAAAGAGTTATCAAAAATATGACATATGCTAATATTTATGACAATGCAGACTACAGTATAATGAAGGTTGTTAAAATTAGGAAAAAAGAAACACACAATTATGTAAAGAGGCCCTGAAAATAGTGCTGCTATGACAATTCGGGAACCTCTGTTTTTTCAGCTGTTTTAAAACACAGAGCAAACATAATTGCAAATATTAATTTTGCTATTGTTAAAAACATTACAAAAGTATGTAGTTACATTACTTGTTACAAAGAGTCGTTTCATGTATCCAACCTTTCCTGCTATGGTCTTCTACAAAATCATTAATCTCGGTAGATATTTATGCATAATTATTATTTATTAAAGCAGTCTTCTTTCATACTTTTAGGTTGCTCAAGCTTTTGTACATGAGTTAAGACAAATTTGCAGTATCAGTCCTCTGTCTTTTAACATTCATTATATTTGAAGAAGAATCAAGAATTCATATGAATTCAAACTCTGGTTGAACTTAGTGTACATCTTTACCACAGTTGTTAGAAACCTTTAAAAAACAGAATATGTATAGCATTGAAATATGCTATTTCTATCTATTACTCTAAAAAAAAGTTATTGTGAAATAACTCTAATACATGTGTGTATGTAAACTTGACAAGGAAAGTACTCTAAATAATTTTCTACTCCTGCTGCCACTAATCAAACCCTTCAGATGGAAACATCCAATTACTCTTCAAGCAGTTCTCTTCAGGGCCTATTTCTTTTTGATCTTTAATAGAAGTACCTTTCCATTCCCATGCCCATGCCCTCATCCTCCCTGGATTATTTTCAATATCAAAGGAGGTCTTTCTTGCCTCTGAAGACTTCTCAATTTTGATCTTGCTACAGTCATCATGAGAGAGAAAGAAATCAGAGAAATAAGTACTAATTATATATTACGTGAACCTCTACAGTATGTTTACTAAGAATTGCAAAAAAAGTACCAACTAAACTTCTAAAATTTTAGTTTGCCAAAACCTTTTCATCCATGAATTACCATGAGAAAAATAATATTCCTCAATTAATCTATCAACACTATTCCATATTTAACCATCATTAATAATTATTTTCCTCTCAAGAGGTCTTTATCATTAGTAAATATGCATATATATATGTATGTATGTAAATTATAAAGGAAGAGAAAGTGTCAATAAAAAGTTCATCAGTCTTAGGGAGAGATTTCTAAACGAACAAATATAGGTTGCATTTTTTTTTATCTAAGATTTACAGAGAGATAATTTAATTTATGAAGAGTGCAAAACAAAAAGAATCAAGCTTTAGTTCCTAGCCTCTTGCAAAGGTTGTACTCTCAGTTTCGTTAGCTTTCTGTGACTGTTTCTTCATCTGTTCCTCAACTCATCAATCTCACACATTCAGATGGAATAGTTGATAATTCTGGTGTCAAAACATAGCAAGTCACAGCAAATTTTGATGAGTTCAGAAGTATTTTACGAACTGTGAAGCACATTAAACCTTTCTGACTTTCTGTGTAGAGTAACTTTAGCAGATCTGTTTTGCCAAAAGAGTGAACCAGTCTTTCATTACTTAATCCACACTGGTTTAAAGTTTAAGACCAACTCCTATGTTTTACCTTTCCTTCCTTTTCTCTCTCTTTCTTTCTTTCTTTCTTTCTTTCTTTCTTTCTTTCTTTCTTTCTTTCTTTCTTTCTTTCTTTCTTTCTTTCTTTCTTTCTTTCTTTCTTTCTTTCTTTCTTTCT
>VWPW01012281.1:0-17288 GCA_013389825.1 Crypturellus undulatus | reverse complement strand
TTCCTTCCTTCCTTCCTTCCTTCCTTCCTTCCTTCCTTCCTTCCTTCCTTCCTTCCTTCCTTCCTTCCTTCCTTCCTTTTATACAATATTTTCTCTCAAAATAAATGTAAAATAAATAAAGAATGTTATGATGAATAAGAGTAAGATGTAGACTTTGATTAAATAACAGAAATCTATTTTAGGAGGAATAAGAAATGGAATATGGGATATCTTACCATGGGATCTCTATTTCTCTAAAGTTAATGCCGCCAAGTTAATATCTCCAATTTGACATAGCATTCAAAAGAGATTATGTAAACTTGACAACAATAATATTATTTCATCAAAATAAACATGTTTTATATTCTGCTTATCAGTAACTCTCATAAGACACTCTACTTTGATCAAGCAGACTTTGACTGAACTTCAGCAATTCAGCAGATGTGTGTCCAATACTTTTTAAGGATATTTTTAAAAGGAATATCTGGACAAAAATGTAAAATTCTGGCCATATTGCAGTTATAAGAATGTCTCTTGACTTAGGAAGCATTTTTTTTTTTTTTGTCATTCTTTGTATTTAACCAAGCTTGATTGTCTGCAGTCAGTATCCCTACATATTTATTAGAAGAACTTAATTACCTTTAGTTTGATGAGATGAGAGTCTCAAATACAAAATCCAAAAAAAAGCATTGTAAGGTCAATGGAATTACACTAGAGTAAGAAATGACATAATCTATTATTTTTATTGGCAAATAGACACTTTAGCAAAAGTCATGGAAAAAAATTAAACACACTAAGATTTTTTTTTCTTTACTAGTAAAAGAAAATTGTCTAGTCAACTTTAAATAAATGACGTCAATTTCAGAAATCCAAAACATAAGCAAACAGTTTCACTGAAGTGGTGTAAATCTTGCTGCCTTATCCTAGTAAGATACCACTAAAGCAGGCTTTGTAGATATGATCCTTTTAACTCTTCTAAATCTCTCACCTAAGAATCAATAGAATATTATAGCGTGAAAGTTGATCATTTTTCTATTACAAATTTAATCAGACTGAAGCAAAAGCAGTTTGACTTGGAGGAAACAACAGGTGATTGATAACGTAATTTTTTAGTTCTTAAAAATATGGACTTCTTAATAAGCAGTATTTCAATTAATTGGTAAAACTAGTATAAAACCAATACAAGATTACTATCCTTTTAATTAATTTATGCTGTAGAGCAGAATTCTGGTAATTTTTATAGCCCTCTCCAGTAAAGAATATGGTAGATGATAGTTCTAAAATCTCTGACATGATAACATGTCAGTAGGTAATTGAAATGCTTAAGCCAGAGAAAAGAAAATAAACATAACTAGGAACTTTATATGACTTATTTAGATATTGAAAAGCCTTTTTATTTTTCGTAGCTATTTTGCAATCATTTTTTTTCCACAGTGAATAAATAAGGCATTGAAATAAGGCATCTATAATTGCAACAAAGATCTATTTTTCAAAGAATACTATGCTTATTTTTTTTCTTCCTGTTATTTAGTAGTTAGCACTGCTGCTGAGCTTTTTTCACAACTAGTTCAACTAGTAAATGCTTGCTAAACTTCGTTCCTTATTTTCATTCTGGTAGGCTAGGTCACAGTTTCTCAGAAGACATTATCTATCTATAAGTAAGGTACGTTAAGTTTGCATATTTAATTGGACAAGGACAATGGCTATAGCACTGTTTTATTGAATGGGCTGCTTGATTCTGCCTTTGTTATATGCCCAGCAATGCCAAATGGGAGGGCACTTTTCAGCATAAAATCAGAATGATTTTCATGCATTTACAGAAGATAATGCAGTAATTTTCACATCAAATATCTTCACCAATATCCACAAAAACTTAATTAAATATCATAGCAGCTGGCTTTATTATTTGATGAATGTTAATTTCATTCTTTTGGGAAGTAGAGTATTAGAAACACTGTGGTAGCATTCAAATTGTTTTGTTTGGCTGTATTTGCACCCTGGTGAGAATGAGCTTATGTGTACACTGCTGGATTGCCTACGACGGCAATATGTTGACTTCACATATTGTAAAATAAATATGTGCTGTTTGAAATCTTGGATACAACTAGTGGAATGCTGGAATAAATTGTAATGTAGCATGTAGTTTTCTGAAGACTGATAGATGTTACAGAAGTGACAGAAGTGAAATATTAAGAAACATAATTCAGTGAACTTTGCAGAAATATTTGCTTCTCCACTGGATATAAACAAATCTTGTAATGAGCAAAAAATCCTAAATTACAGAGCTCTTATATTTTCTTCTGTAGCTTTTTTTTTTTAACACCATAGAATACTATATCAATACATCAACACCTAATTAATTTTTAATTAAGATTTTTTTTTCAATATGAATTTCTAAAAATGGTGTCCTACCATATCATTACACATCCAGAATATGACTTTGGACTCTAATGAAATAATGAGACCTGTAAAGACAATTCAACTACTGAACTCTATGTGAAACAAGCTATCTGAGAAGGGATATTCATACTTTTCATGTTTCTCTTTCAGGAGTCTACTACTGAGAAAGACTCAAGATTTATAGTAAAGGTATGCATCTACCTGTTCTTACATGCAAAACGGAGGATTTTTTAATATAGTTCATGGTGTTCTTTCCTTATCAAAAGATGATACTGTAATATGAATTTTCACATAATTTCTAATAAAATAGACACTATATAGTATCAATATGGTAGAAAAATCATGAGAAAAATAATGTTTTTGTCCTTAATTACAACTGGTAATTAGTTTTTTTTCTGATATGGAATTTTTTTTCACTTGTTTGGTAGAGTCTGCCTTATAGTATATCTATGTATAAGGAAATATTTTAAAATATCCTTGATATTGGCGCATGCTGGTTGAATTAGTCATTGTAAATAGTATTCATTAAAGACATATCCACCAATTTCCCTATTTATAAATTATTTGCTAATAAAACCCTTCACATTTGTTTATCAATGACATTTTCCAGATAGTTTCTCAGAAAATGGATTTTTGTTGTGTGGAATGCGAATGAAAGGTTTACTTTAGTTAATTGTAATTAAGTGTGTATAAGAAGGGAAAATGGTTCATTTAGATCACATATAAATAAATCATATTTGAACCACATTTCTCTTCCCTAGTTACATGACTGAAAAACTTCCATGACACACTTCTGTTTCAGAATCTCAGCAAGGCAGTTTGGGAAACATTCTGGTTTTCAAAAATTTCCTGAGAAATTCCTCATTTCCTGAGAATACATATTCTGAACTAATATGAAGTAATAGTATTTTGCTGTCTTTTGTAAATTGTTCTGTATAAGCATAAATTAAATCTCTGAGATAATCTTGGTAAGAATCAGGTAAGCATTGGAAGATCCTTTTCCTTCAGGGATTCATTGTTCCTTAAGATAAAGAGAGGAAGGGCAAAGTGTTCAAATAGAGCTTAAGGATTAGAGTACTAAACCGGCATTTGTGAGATACTAAATCAGAGAATGAATTTCTTTGTCCCCAAAGTTCTCCAAGTTTATATTGGCTGATTACACTATATAATCAGTACACATTCAGATTTGGAAGGATAATAGTGTGTTGTGATTCATGTTCCATAAGACAGTTTTCCTCAGTGTAGTAGCAAACCTGAAATGTAATGTAAAATCAATAATTGCTGCTGCTAGTAAGTGGCGTAAGCATCGACAGTGCAATTATTCTATTGTGATACAAGGCCATGTTCACTACGTTACAAATTCAAAACATAGATGAAGCTTCAACGTTTCACAAGGTCTGTGAAAGGTCTATGGATATATACATGTTCAGTGACAGTTTCAGCTACCAACAACTTCATCAGATGCTTGACATTTGATTAATAATGATAATTCTGACACTAGTTATCTCATTTCTTATATCTGATGTTCACAAATGATATACAAAGCAGGTACAAATAATGTTCTGAATAACCTTTTTTCAAAGTTGAAAACAACAATGACATAAGCCTACCTCAGTTAAAATAACTAAAATATTTGTGCACATAATGTGAGGTACAGAACGATTTGCTCAGATCCTTCTGAAATGAATTTCCTGTCTGAAATGAAGAATTTAGCTTCATTTACAGTATAAACTTGGTCATATTATTTTTCATTATATTTTATATGACACTAACTTTATAAGTTTCTACTGTGTTATTGTTCACTTAATTCATCAGCAACTTTGGAGAAGAAAGACAACAGAAATATAGTGCTGGTTTGTGAGATGATGTCTTTTATAATGAATTCAGTGAGCATGTTCATTTTTTGTTATACCTTCCCAAGACAGAGAAGACTTAATCATCATATAATTTGGAGTAATAGAAAGTATGTGATTAAACTTTAATACCAAACTTCAAATTTGAACCCCTAACGACTTCTCTCTAGCACAGATAGTATGTAAATTGAAAAAAGGGTATCTTGCATAAACATTAGGACTTGAAATAAAATTTCTGTATAAAAGTTTTGTAAATTAAAGATGGAGGAGTCATCTCTTATTAAATATTTTTTTGTTTATTTTACTGAGAGTGGGATTATTTCCCACAGCTCACAATTCAATATATTATATTGAATTTAAATATACAGTTCAGCAGATTGACCTAACTGGATTTGATGCTGAGCTGAGTTACAATGTTAAAATACATTATGCCATCTGAAGTAACCGAAGTTGCAAAAAAATGGAAAGTTAGAAATAAGCAGGAACTAGATCAAATGCCAGCACAAACTGCATGTCAATTAAATATAGTGTAATGTGTGTAGGTGGTCTGCGATGGTATTGCCAATGCTATGAGATCAAGACATGAGCTCCTATTCTTTCCAGTCTGCAAACTGGCAGGGGGAAAAAAGAGCCTGCAGGACATAGAAGCCTCAGTAAAGTGATTCTCTTGATCATTTCTGACCCATTTCACCTGCTACCAAATTTCCAAAAACTGCATTGTCCAGTTAAGCCTTGGTGGTTAAAAGATGCAAGAAAAATGTATTTCTGTGGGGTGCTGTTATCTTTTATTACACCAGCTGATAACATTTAGAAAACATAACATAGTTTTGAAGCATTCTGAATGTCACATCGTATTCAATTTTTAAATAAATATTCTGTCATTTGAAAAAAAAAAAAGAAAGAAAGAAAAGCCTCAATACACTTCTGCTAGACAGAATCTCATTTAACTATTTAATTGTTATGAACTAGGAAATGTTATGAATTCTGCTGGATGTAGGATTAATAATAATTATTATTAATAATAATAGGACAAGTTACTCCTTCAGGTTTCTTTCGAACAATTTCAATTTTACTGTCACAGAATCACAAAATGCTTAAGGTTGGAAGGGACCTCTAGAGATCATCTGCTCCAGCAGGGACACCTAGCAGGGACACCCTGGCACAGGGTGGCATCCAGGTGGGTTTGGAAGATCTCCAGAGAAGGAGGCTGCACAACCTCTCTGGGCAGCCTCTTCCAGGGTTTCACCTTCACTGTAAAGAAGTTCATCTTCATATGGAGGTGGAACTTCCTATGTTTCAACTTACACCCGTTACCCCTCATCCTGTCACCACCATCACGGAGAAGAGCCTGGCCCTATCCTCCCTAAAATCACCTCTCAGATACTTAAACATGTTGATCAAATCCTCTCTCAGTTGTCTTTTCTCCAGACTAAACGGGTCTAGCTCACTTAGTCTTTCCTCATACAACAAATGCTCCAGTCCCTTAATCATCTTTGTGGTTCTCCGCTTTACCCTCTCTAGAAGTTCCACATCCCTCTTGTACTGGGGACCCCAGAATTGCACACAGTACTCCAGGTGCGGCCTCACCAGAGCTGAGCAGAGGGCAGGATCACCTCCCTCGACCTGCTGGCAACGCTCCCCCTTGTGGGGAACTGGCTGGTACAGGGGTGTGCCCTGGGCCCGTCCCTGACTAAAAGATCTAGAGCAAGGCAAACAGGAAGAAGGTAGCCAACTGGCTAGAAAGATTAGAGCAAGATAAACAGGAAGATAGCCAGAGGGCCTGGCTGGAAGAAAACAGCCGGGATAAACAATGCAGAGGTTATCTCTTCCTTGCACCTATCTGCCAGTCAGCGAAATACACATTTGAGTCTGAAGTGCTCAGTGTATAAAAGGACAGCGCTAACGCGAAATAAACGGACCTTGATGCTAATTCATATTGAGTCGTCTCTTGCTTCCACAAGCCCGTCTCCCATACCCCCTGATGTAGGCCAGGATCCCATTGGTCTCCTTGGCCACGAGGGCACATTGCTGACTGATGGTTAACTTGTTGTCAACCAGGGCTCCCAAATCCCTCTCCAGGGTGCTGCTTTCAGGCAGGTCAATGCCTAATCTCTACTCATACCTGGGGTTATTCCTCCCCAGGTGCAGGACCCCGCACTTGTCCTCATTGAACCTCAAGAGATTCCTCTCTGCCCAACTCTCCTTCCTGTCCAGGTCTCTCTGAATGGCAGCACAACCCTGGGGAGTGTTGGCCACTCCGCCCAGTTTGGTGTCATCTGCAAACTTGCTGAGGGTGCACTCTGTGCCCTCGTCCAAGTCACTGATAAACAAGTTGAACAGCACTGGGCCCAGTACTGACCCCTGCAGGACACCACTGGCCACAGACCTCCAACTGGACTCGACCCCATTTATCACCACCCTCTGGGCTCTGCCATCCAACCAGTCCTCAATCCACTTCACAGTCCACTCATCCAGTCCACACTTCTGTAGGTTTCCTGTGAGGATGTTATGGGAGACGGTGTCCAAAGCCTTGCTGAAGTCAAGGTAGATAACGCCCACAACCCTCCCATTGTCGATCCAGCCAATCACCTCATCGTAGAGGGCTATCAAGTTCGCAGGTTCGTCAGACGTGACTTCCCCTTGGTGAATCTATGCTGACTACTCCTAATCACCTTCTTTTCCTTAACATAGCTAGAGATGGTCTCTAGGATGAGCTACTCCATCACCTTTCCAGGGGCGAAGGTGAGGCTGACCAGCCTGTAGTTTCCAGGCTCCTCCCTCTCGCCCTTTTTTGAAGACTGGAGTGATGCTGGCCTTCTTCCAGCACTCTAGTACCTGCCCCACTCTCCATAACCTCTCAAAGATGATGGAGAGCGGCTGAGCGATGACTCCTGCCAGTTTTCTCAGCATTCTTGAGTGCATCCCATCGGGGCCCGTAGATTTATGGGTCTCCAGTTTGCCTAAATAATCCCTAACCCAATCCTGGTCGACCATCGAAAAGTCCGCCTGTCTCTTGGTTCTCTCTCTTGTCTCCAGGCTCAGTACACGGGGACTGGCCTTAGTAGTAAAGACTGAAGCAAAGAAGGCATTTAGTAACTCTGTCCTGCCTGCATCCTCCGTCACCAAGGCACCCTCTCCATTCAGCGGCAGACTTTTTCCCTAGCCTTCCTCTTGCTGCATTTGCAGAAGCCCTTCCTGTATTTCTGTAAAAAGGTTGTTTACTGCTGCAAAAATATTCATTAATAGTCTGATTTGCTGATACTAGATTCAGTACTAAACAAACTGAAGTTATACTTCAGATGAATGAATGCATTTTTCAGGTAATACAGCATCCATTTTCTAATTGTGTGACAGAGGAGATAGATACAAGAGATATAATTTTTATTTCCAAGTCATTTCAATATTAAAGTTCTAAATATTTGTTAAAATAATACTTATATAACTATCTACATAAAAACTTTTCAATCTTTCAGAAAAATTAACTCAATATACAGAGGAACTTGATAGAATGACTTATATTACAGATTTTGCTAAATCAGGCCTTCAAATATTAATTATCATGCATATTTAGTAAATAATCCCATTATAATAAAATATTTATCTTTATCAATTTTTCTATAGGAATGGGAATCTACATGGAAAATAAACTGCTTTAGAAATCATCTCTTATGTCAAATGAGTTTTTGAGGATGAAAGACAAAATACAACATTAACAATAACATCCAATTCTGGATTATTTTACTACAGTGATATGAGGGTTTCTAATCCAAAAATTAAAGAAAAACAGGACTGTGGGTTTCCTTTTTCCCTTTCTTTTTTTTTTTTTTAGCCCTGAACTCAAATGAACAAGGCCTTAAATTAACCCTCCCAATAAAATAATGCTTATTTTGTCTTTCTATTCCCATCTCATCTGGGAAAGTGAATAACAGGTTATCATCATCATCATCATCATTTCCTGCAGCAGAATGACGAATATATACTAAGCTCAAGATCATACTGACTAAAAGTACCAGAAATCAACCAGAACTGCCTTTCACAGAGGATACTACATTATGACACAAAATTGTTTGCATTACTTCATGTAAATGTAGCAGCATTTTTTTCTTTATAAACTTTTTTTATAAACTTCCACATGATTAAGAGACTTTTCACGTCTAACTATTTAGCAGTTATGTCAATTTTTCATTAGAATTAGAATTAAAATTACTTTTTCAGTATTTTAATTTGTTTTTCTCTCTCATAGTTAAAAAATTCTTAATAAAGAGACTCAGTCTATCACTATAAACATTTACACTTTCTGCAATGCACATCTGCGTCCTCAGAAAATAAAAAGTTAAATCAAAATCATATTTTGCTATCTAGAGCCGCTGTTCTTTGAGAAGCTTCTAATGCACGATATTAAATGTCATTAGTTTCTCTACCGACATAGCAGATGAATATACAAAAAAGATTTTCCAAAAGCTTATGAAGGAATTTCATTGCATGCTCTGAATTAGATTCTATCACTCTTCAGGTATATGTTAGCTAATTGGCAAATCCAGTAGCCCAACAGAGATGCAGCTGCTGCAGCTCGTGCCTCCAGGTCTGACCAGCAGTGAGGTGGAGTCCATATACACAGTAGACACCAGCATATGTGCGCAACACATATATACTTATATATGCACACAGCTACCTGCAGAGATCAACATGAGCAGAAATGCTCAGCACTAATACAGACACAGACAGCACCAGTGGTCTCATCTGCTCCAGCCTGCAGGAAAGGAAAGTCCATTAGTGGGACATATACATATATGTACATTGGGTAAAAAACTCTGGTAGCTGGGTTTGGGCATCCAGCCCAACCAGAATCTGGCCCTGAATCCCTGCTGTCCCCAATTGCTGTCACTGGAGACACAAGCCCCTGAGGCTGCAGCCCCCATCCAGCTGCTGGCGAAGAACCTTTGCTCACATGCATGCACACATGTACACATACCCCAGGGCTTATGCACACCATGAATCCTGTATAGCTGAATAGTTGCTTCTGGATCACTGATTTCCACCATTGCCTCCTGTGTAACATATGCACATGTGCATACACACATACAAGAGGCTCCCTCAGTTGACCTTCAGAACCCCTGTTTTTCCTAGTGCTTGGATCACTAGTAATCACTCATCGAATTGCATAGGCTCACATGCTCTGGTTGCTCCCAGTGCTGTGGTCACACATCCACACTGCGGTGACCCCTCCAGGGACTGGCTCACAAAACCCACTCACACACACAGATAAGAGACCCTCAGTCAGGAAAACAGTCAGAAATGGGGCTATTGAGCAGATGGATGGACACGCTGATCAGGAGCAAGGCCAACTGGAGGTCTCCCATGGGCACTGGGGCTGAGAGCGCCTATGAAGCCTCAGGTGGCGCCAGGACTGGAGACTCTACAGCTGAACCCTCATAGACTGGTGTCTCTCCTGTGATGGGCCTGGGATTTCTCCTGTGCTGGTCATATTCTGGTGTATCAGCCACTCCTCAGTTTTGTATCATCAGCAAACTTGTTGAGGATGTATCCTATCTCTTCATCAAGGTCACTGATGGGTAAGATGAACAGGATTGGACCAAATATTGACTCCTGAGAGACACTGGCAGCAACAGCTGCCCCTCTGCCGTCAGACTTTTCACTGGTGATCACAACCCTCTGAACTCTGCCTTTCAACCAGTTCTCAATGCACTTCACTGTCCACTCATCTAGCCCACACTTCCTGAGCTTACCTATGAGGATGTTATGGGAGACAATGTCAAATGCCTTCCTCAAATCAAGCTGTGCAGCATCTACGACTCTGTCGTCATATACTCTGCATTTGCATTCTTCCAGTCCTCAGGCACCTCTCTTGATCACCAAGACCAAGACTTTTCAGAAATGACTGAGAGTGACCTAGCAATGATGCTTGTCAGTTCCCTCAGCACTCCTGGGTGTATCCCATGGGATCCCATGGACTTATGCATGACAAATTTGCTTTAGTAATCCCTAACTTGATGCGCTGAATGGGGCTCCTGCCCCATTCAGCAGTCAACATTTCCCTTAGTTTTCCATTTGCTATTGATTTATGTGTGGTGATTTACTAGTGCCCTTCTTGTTGCCCTTGACATCCCTCATCAGAATAAACTCCAAATTTGCCTTACTATCCCCATCTGTTCATGCTTGGACAATGTCCCTATATTCCTCTCAGGTTACTTGTCCTTGTTTAGAATTTATTAGGGATGGGTACACCTGGAGTGCAAGGGATAACCCTCACCTTTGGAAAACCACCTACTTGATCATGGTCTCTTTCCTGACATGTAATTCAGAATACAATAATAGAATTTTAAAAATAAAGTTAGAAATATGTCAATTTCTACAATCCTATCAGCATAAAATAATAATACATATTCTCTTTTCTTCTCTCTCTTAAAAAAATGCCTTTTCCAGAAAATACTTTTAAATAATGCTGGAAGCAAATTCCTGTTTGAATTACTCCCACTGATTTTGGGGAGGTTTGGATCAAGCCCATGGAATTCTCATAAATACTGTAGTTTGGTGTTTGATAAATAATATCCTTTGGTCAGTTTACAAAAGCAACATATGTATTCAGTATATTCAGTGTATTCAGTTATTCAGCAGCCATGGAATGGCCTTAATCCCTGGAGAGGTCTAAGAGATCCTGCATGTGCCATAATATGTGGAAATCCCTTTTGATCTTTCTACTATGGGTCAGTGCTATGCATATTCTGTCACAAGGATATAATTCTTTTTAATTCCTTCACCATTTAGATGTTATGTTTCACCTTATTCCTTTGCTCCCATTTACCTTATCAAAACCTCTGCCATCAGCTAAGTGCATTGAAATGAAAGAAAAACTAATAAAATACATTTTCTAGATCTGTTTACTTCTTTTTCCACTCCCTGTGTTCCTTTCCTTCTTCCTAATCTGCATCTTTTTGATCCTTTTTTTTTTTTTTTTCATGTTCATTTTTATTCTGGTTCTGTATCTCTTTTGTGATGTTATTTTGAACCCTACTTGAAACCTACTGTTTCAAGTAGGGTTCAAGTAGGTCAAGTACTATTTTCACTCAGCTATCAGTTTGTAGTTTAGTCACTGGGAAACTAAAGCAATTGCTACCCTTTCACAGCAAAAAAAGATTGATCTACAGCTCTCAGTTGAGGGGCTTTTCTCAAGACATGTAACTTCATACATCCTTGATCCCTATAAGCTAAGGTTTTTCTATAAATCTCCAAAGCATTTTGTTTTCTCTATACCAAGTAGTTTACATGTGTGCAGCTTTTGTTTGAAGAAAGGCAAATTGGGCAAATATATATTTTACAGAGAGAGATGTTATTTGAGAGTGTTACTGCTGCAAATTGGTAAGAGCTGGTAGAAAAAAAAAAACAGCACTAGTTCTGCCTTCATAAACTTAGGCTATTTTAGTTACAGACAAGGGCTGTTAATACAAAACACCGACACAAATGGGATGGAGGAGCTAATAAGGCACTCCAGAGTCAAGTATTAAGTTTGTTTATATTTTGTATGAATGAGGATTTTAAGTACAAGTAGTCTCTTTACAGTATAATGCTTGACAATGAAGATAGGAATTTTAAACTTTTATTTTTCTATTTCCTTTGTATTTGCTACTTTTGTAATAAAAGCAAAACATAAACAACAATAAATCATCTCCTGAAAAGGACAGAAGGTGAGGGGGAGGTGGAGGAGGAAACAGTAATAAATAAACAAAAGAACTTGACCACTAGCCCACACTCTCGCTGGTCCTAAGCCATGAAATTACCTCTGTTTCTCTGAATCATTTAAGTGCTCCCTGATGCAGATTTCAGCGAATAAGGTGGGTGCCATGTTTTATCTCAATGGCAGAGCATTCCTGGCTTGATGTCAGCATATAAAGATGGATCATAATTCCTTTGTATTTCTTTTATTATTATTATCATTATCCTACAATAAAAAAGAGAACATTTCAGAGTCTAATAGATACCACAGAACAAGATTAAATATATGTAAAATAGTTATTCTACCTATTGTAACAATAAGGTCTAATGAACATCCTCTTGTTGTTCTATCAGTATATCAAAGCAGAATGGTAATCAATGTATTTTCCAGGTGCCTAAATACCACCTTTTAACTCAGGTTGTTTTTGTTAGCAGAAATCCTTTCATTCTATCTATAAATGCCAGCCTCTCAAGGTGCTAATTGTCATTTAGCTTTGTAATGCATTTATGCATCCTGTTGCACAGAGTTGGGCAATGTGTTTAACAACCATCCCACCATTACATATTCTGAATTGCAAATGTTGTATAGGAAATTGTTTGTGTGATGTTTCTTAATGATGCTATTAAGACCTGTTCCCCTGCAGTGAAATGTTCAAATAACAATGAAATAAAAGTCAAGATTTCCAGAAAACACACCATAAAGGTTGCAGAACGATGCTTCTCTGATTCATTCTCCTCAAGGTGAACATGCTTTTTCTGCTTTCTAAAAGCACTACAACTTCAAAAGAATTGTATCTTCCTTTGGGATTCCTCAGCAACTGTGTACTATTGATATTAGATCTTCAAGTATTTCTCATATGAAGAGATAGATACCAGTCATTGTTGATGATTCAGTGAAATGGTAGTGACTGGGTTGTTGTTATCCGTTGTCAACATTTTTAGTATATTTAACTCTTTAAGATGCAGACTTCCATATAGCGAATAGTGATATATATTGAACTGCTGTTTTTGTTTTTTTTTTTTTCTTCTTTAAGAGAACTACTTATTTTTCTTTCATCTCTCTAAATTGAAAAGGCAAAGATTCTTTGACTTCTGTGTGGTAAATATTTTATTCATGGGTCTAAGAGTATAATATAAAGAACCTCAAAGAAAGTGTCATTTCTTCATTATTCTGGTTCCTATAAATTTATAAAATATTTATAATGTAAAAATAATGCAAAATATATAGCAATTATTTATGACAGGAATGTTTTTGTAAATATTCTGCTTAAAGTTAGACAGAATGAATGACTGATGATTTAATTCCTAAGTAGACTTAAAAGTGCAAAGAAAATAAAAAGTAAATATTCATACTTTCTAAATGAGGACTCGAGACAAAGAAACATTATAGGCTTTATCTAACCTGAATTCAGATATCTAAAGAGGATAGTTACATTGGAGCTAATTACATAGATTCTACATTGGAGTTAATTATAAAAATTCTCCTGAGAAAGTACTTTGACCTTCAGTTTTCATCTCTCTATTTTTTTGCTCATAACATTGCAGTCTGCTCTGCCAATATATAACTTTTCACCTATATGCTCCTACATACAAAAGCACCTTCATATTCCAAAGTGCCTTTATTTTTGTAGTGTCATGCTAGAAGTCTCAGAAAACCTTGCTATACCTGTTATGTCAGCTTTTATGAGGGACAATTGCTGTTTATGTGTGAATTGCCTTTCTCTTCCTCTGTTTTGCATCCCTGTTTTCATAGCTTCTGGTTTATAACATTCTAAGAAACAAATAGAGCTTAGCAGATGACATCAGTAAATAATAGCCTTTTACAGAACCAGTAAGCATTTCCCAATAATGTACATGAACAAAAACCTGAAAGTTAATTAGCTCTGCAACATCTGCAGCTGATCAAAGCATGCTTCCAGCAGCATTATCATTGCAATAAGTGGGAGCAACAAAGAAGAAGATGGAGACAATCATGTGGAAACTGCAGTTACTTTGAGAAAAGTTATCTGGAGGAAGCACTTGCTGCATTGTAGAAGATGACTGGAACAGGATGCATATCTAAGAAGAGCCCCCTTTTTTCTCTTTCCTTATGACTACTGGGAAGATTTTTTTCCCCATTCTCTTCTCTTCTCTTTTTTCTTTTCTTTTCTTTTCTTTTCTTTTCTTTTCTTTTCTTTTCTTTTCTTTTCTTTTCTTTTCTTTTCTTTTCTTTTCTTTTCTTTTCTTCCTATCTTAATGTAGAAACCTAAAATAGGTCAGATGAATTACACAAGAAATATTTTCTACTTCAACTTTAGAGGAAATTCATGATGTCCACCTGAGATATAAATCCACTATGGACATCTGAACTTTCATGAAATGAACATAGAAAAGTTTTTTAAACTTGTAATGAGCTGTTAGAGCACGAGAGTCCTGCTAAAAATAATCCCCCAAATAACTGTTGCTTGTCACAGTGTCGATGATAGATACAGTGTTATATTTTCTATTTTTAATGTATGTTTAAATGCAAACAGTGAATAAAATATTGCCAAAATGTTGTTTTATTTTCTCTCTATCTGTATATATATACATACTCACATACAGATAAAAATAATCTGAATACATTTCATTTCATTACATAGAAGAGAAAAATACTTTTTAGCAAAGATCAGGGTATATAAGTACAATATTTTTCACTGAAATTTATTTCTCTCTGTACAATAATGAATCTAGATATCTCTGCCAGAAAATCTCTTAAAAATTCTGTCTCATATACATTTATGTAAATAGCCTAAAGGAAAAAATGCTAGTTTATTCCTACTTTTTAAAAGAAAAAACCCTAAAATCATGGAAGATAAGAAACTTGTAGTCAAAGCATATTAAATATATGCAAATACTATATTTAGGGGAAAAATATCAGTTTTATTCTATGATGTATTTCTATAATATACTTTTATTTAAGAAAAAAGTGAATATGCATCTACACATAAAATGAAAAACATGTTTTACTCTAACATTTGATACTGGGAGAACAACTAGTGATTTTTTAATAGATTAATGGCTGTTTTATTAATACAACTATATTTACTTACTATTGACTTTAAATATATATATATATAAATCAATGCAGTATTTGCACTATCTCTATACGAGAATGCCCAAGAAATGAGGGCAAAAGCAATGCTCTCAATATAACATCTTTTGTCAATATATGTCTTATTTGGCATATATGACAGAATATATGGCACACTCGTTTAAGCAGCACTTTAGAAATTATCAAAAGAACAATGCTATAAATCTACTAATATTAGAATATACTATGAATTAGTGTGCTTGGAAATGTCATTTTAATATCAGTATATAATAGTAATATTATATAATAGTGATGTACTGATATTAAAATGACATTTCCAAGCACACTAAATGATTCTCCTTTTGCCAGAAAGGGTCTCCAGTTCCAGAATGCAATATCTGGTCAAAATCTGAGACCAGAAAAAAAAATATATATATATATATAACGAGAAAGACAAATTAGCAGTTGTCAGAAAACTCATGTTAGGTGTGTCAGTAACTTTGAAGTTCAAATTTCCGCTTTCATAGATTTAGGTCAAGCTCATACTATTGACAGACAAACTGTTTTTGACCTGGTTTTGATGAGAAGCCCTATTCTGGACTTCAAAATTCTTTCTAGTAAGTATTCTAGACAGTTAACCAAAAATCATATCTTGGGAGAAGCTGCTTGGAATTGGACTTCAATTTGCTCTTTCTGTATTCCAGCTCTGTGCCTTTACCAAAGAGTTTATTAACTTTGAAGATAGTGGGGCCTCTCAAATCCCCTTTGGTCTCTACATGTGATGTTCAGTTTCTTTTCATATTCGAAATAAGAGAAGCGGTCTGTGAGAAAAATCAACCATATTTTTCAGGAACTCATAAGGCATTTGGTCACTGTTAAGACGTGTGAATTTACTTTTACTCCATTTTTAATAAGGCAACTGAGATTTGATTAGATTTTTAAGAAATTCTATATATGCTGAGTATCTGGCACAGTCCAGATGAGTCTTTTAAAATGGAAGTCTAGAGACTGGATGCTACCTTGTTCTTTCAGTTGGGGAAGTTGGCTCCTTTTACCAAACCTTTACCAAGGTTTACTCCCTTTACTCTAGGGGCCATAGGGGAAAAAGATATGAATTTTTCACTAGAAGGATAGGGCGGCACTGGAACAGGTCACCCAGAGAGACTATGGAGATCACATTACTGGAAATTTTAAGCACTTGCCTAGTCAAAGACATGGTTGGGCTGAGTTCATGATAGATAAGCGTATGTTCTTCACAGCATGGTAAAATATTCTATACATTATTCTTTGGAACCAGTAAAGTAGAGTACTGCTGACATTAAAAGGGATATTTAGAAGAACTACTGGTTGATTAGCCTGGCATCAGAATAACTGAACAGTTAATTTGGAATTTGTATCAACAAAAAATTAAAAAATTAAAAATTACAATTGATACTTATCAGAATAATATGCTGATAATTAAGCATTGTCAGGTAAACTTAATACCTATTTGCTTATTTGGTTCTGGACAGAAAATAACACTGGATAATCAAGGCAAGTGTGGAGACAAAATATACATGGGTTTCTCCCAAAACATTAAAAAATAAAATCTATTTAATCAGTACTTTGGGATGAAAAAAAAGCTCAGTGACAGATGTCCAAATGCATGATAATAGCACTGGCTTTTAAAGCCACCCTATGCCTTTAGTGCTACTTAATTTCTAAAGTACCCTTGCAATAAAGTTTGCATGTAGCACACACTTTTTAGGAAAATAAATAAAAAGAAATACTACTTCTAGAGATATGAAAAGTACTTTGACAAATGAATGTTGTTCAGTAAAACATAGTTTAGTACAAGAAATTTGATGAAATTACATCTTGTGGGCAAGAGTACAGGCAATGTCTTTAGGCCAAGAACTACATAGCAATGAATCAAAGAAGGATTTGAAGATATTCATAAATGACCATTTAAAATGCAGCTCCGTAAAGTGTGTAAAGTGCTTTTCAGCCTTGTAGAAGACATGGCCCAATACCTACAATTTGATATTAGATAAAATTAACCTTTAAATAAGATAAGTTTCCTAGCAGTGAAGGTAATTAAGCATTAAAACATTCACCATAGGTAGCGGTGCATAAGCCAAGATAGGGAATTAAAAATGATCTCATATATCTTTTAGAAAGCAATCTTGAGTTTTTTAGATGTTTTGTAGTCTCATATATAGAAGGTCAGTTTTGATGATCATAGATTTATTTTTGACATTGGTGCCTAAATCTATAGGAACATATCTAGGGGA
>VWPW01012279.1:0-62433 GCA_013389825.1 Crypturellus undulatus | reverse complement strand
CCAAGGTATGAAAAATAGCCCGACGCTCTGTCAGTTATATGTCGCTGCCGCTCTAGCGGCAGATCTGCTTGGCCTGAGTGTTTGATTTATCATTATATGGACGATATTCTGTTTTGTCAGGAGCAGCCCTTTGAGCCTGCTCAAATTGGGTACATAGTCGACACCCTTAATTATTTCGGCCTTCAAATTGCAAAGGAAAAGATCCAGATGGGTCAGCCCTGGAGATATCTGGGGTGGCTCATCTCGGATTCTGTAATTCAGCCCCAAAAGTTGTCTGTTTCAGCTAATTTGGCGACACTGCACGATGCTCAGCGGTTATTGGGCGACTTGCAGTGGGTGAGGCCCGTTGTTGGCCTCCGGAACGAGGATATCGCTCCGCTGTTACCTTTGTTAAAAGGGACAGACCCAGCTCAGCCGATTTCGGTTTCTCCTGAGCAGCTGCAAACTCTCTGAATAATCGCAGATAAGATCAATAGCTCTTGGACGCACAGAGCTATGGAGCATGTGCCGTTTTCAGTATTCATCCTCCATGTCAGACCGTATATGAATGCAGTCATTGTCCAGTGGCGGGAAGGGCAAGATAGACAGGAGGACAAATTTCATTTAATCAAATGGGTGTTCGGCCCGATAAATCCTAAAAAGAGTATCGAGCCCACACTCAAGGCTATGGCGGGTCTAATTAAGCGGGCTAGGTTGCGTACCGTGGCTATAACTGGCAGGGAGCCCGAGAGTATTCACTTGCCAATGGCTCCCACCGAATTAGAATGGGTCTTGGCCAATTCCTTATTGCTGCAAAGCAGCGTGCTGAATTGGTCAGGAACTCTGACCACCAAGTTCCCTTCGGGAAAGCTTGGTAATTTTATTAAAACACAGAAATGGGCAGGGATCCCTTTGAGATTGGAACGGCCGTTGGCAGAAGCCGTTACTGTGTATACAGATGCAGGAGGTCGCTCGGGGAAAGCCGCGGTCGTATGGTCGTAGGAGGGTAATTGGCAACACCAAATTCTCGAGGGATCTGAGGGGGATTCGTTGCAGATCCTCGAGCTGATGGCGGTTTGTTGGGCATTCACAAACTGGATGTCCAGCAGACTGAACATCATTTCGGACTCATTGTACGTGGTGGGCATAGTGGAGCGGATTGAGGATGCTGCTATCCGCTCGGCGGGAAGGATGCGCCTGGTGCAGTTGTTTAGGCAGCTGCAGCAGGCCATCCGGCAGCGATCCGCTCCCTACTGCGTCATCCATATAAGGAGTCATCAATTGGATAAGGGGCTCGGCTTGGGGAACAGTAAAACTGACGCTCTAGTATCAGTCGGGCTAGAGCGGGAATGCCCCGAGAATAAATTTGAAGCGGCCAGGATTGCCCATCAGAATTTTCATCAGAATGCTAGGGGACTGGTGAGGCAATTTGGATTGACCTTCTCTGAAGCACAGGGTATCGTGCGAACCTGCCCTCAGTGTTCTGGGCAGGGTCCGGGTTTGGGATTAGGAGTTAACCCCTCGCGGTTTGGGATCGTGCCAACTGTGGCAGATGGATGTGACCCATTTTGGGCCCTTTGGCAGACTTAAATACATACATGTCACAGTTGACACTTTCTCCAAATTCATGTGGGCTACCGCCCAGACTGGTGAAAAGGTGTTGCATGTTAGATGGCATCTCTCAGCAAGCATGGCGGTTATGGAGGTACCGAGAAAGATCAAGACCGATAATGGTCCGGCCTACGTTAGTCAGGGTCTCCGACGCTGGTTCCTCCAGTGGGGGATTAGTCATGTAACTGGGATCCCCTACTCTCCCACTGGACAGGCCATCGTCGAGAGGGTTCACCGGACCTTAAAGTCATATTTGACTAAGTTCAATAACATATCAGACATTCAGGAGCGGCTGGCGAAAGCTTTATTTGTAATTAATCATCTCTGTATTTTCGGAAAAGCTAAGGAGTAGCCAGCCTTGATTCATGGACGCGGGATCTCTGAAATCCGCTCCCATGAATCAATACAAGTCTCCTACAGAGATCCCCGAACCGGTCAATGGCAGTGACCTGCTAAGGTTTTGTTTTTTGGAAGAGGCTACGTTTGTATTTCGTCTCCAGCAGGACCGCTTTGGGTCCCAGCACGCTGGACGAAACCAGCACTTCCAGGAAACAACCCTTTGAATCTGGGATCAATATCTAATGAGGATTCCGCAGACCTGGCATTGTTATTTTAGATGCCGGACGGAAAAGGGACCAGCTTTTCCCTCAGTTGAGTAATAACCAATTTTACCGGACATGGCAAGAGAAGAGCTTCAGTAAATCTGGCTGGGATACGAGCACTAGAGGACCTGTAACAAGGACGGAGGAAGGTGTGGATACGTAATTAGAGAGACTCCTGTTATATATCTTGCAGGGAGTCTCGACACTGCACCGAGTGACATCGGCCTTCCGTCTCATCTCCCCTAGAACACCAGAGGGGAGATTAGTCAGGCGTCTCGGCGTGGAGAGGTATCGCTCCCCACCCGACTGGACCAACATGTCTCCACGGCAAGGTCAAACATCAATGGCGCTGATAATTACAGGTCTAGTTATCATGCTGATTCGGATCACGGAAGCGCATACAGTACGTCCTCCCGTTATTAAAATGGCGGGAAAGACGAATGTATGGGTGAGGTGGGCGCGTGCTCTAAATCAGTCATCCTTATGTTTGGGCATGACTTCGGCAGCAGATCCCCTAAGGACATGTCTAATAGGCACTCCTTATTGGAACTTGGCCGACTGGAAAAATTATACAAATGCCTCTTGCTGAGGAGGCTATTGCCCAAGCTTGCACGCCCCGGGCAAGATCCGAAGTGCCCATACTCAAGATACCAGCTGTGAGTAGATTTCAGGTAGAAATTAGAAGGAATAAGAGGAGTGTAGCGTCCCAGTCCTGTCGCCCTTACCTCGGTGTGGCATCAGGCCTAATTACACAGGCTCTTAAAATTCATTTACGTTTGCCGCCCGAGGAACTAGAGATTCGAGGGGCTACACCCGGCAGAATCGGATGCTTCTATTTTTCTTCGGAGGATGAGGATTGTTGGGTGCCGTTAGCACCTCCGAAATGCAAGTCGGCATTTATAGTAAATTATGTCCGGTGGGGTCTGATGGATATGTCAGCAATTGGTTGGACCCAAACTGTTTTTGCCGGAGAAGCATCTGATTTTTGTATGGGCTTTGATATATCAAAAATGGCTGGGAGACGGAGTAAAGCAGCTGCTCCTTCCTCTCATTCCTTCTCCGAGGGATAACTGGGCTCTTCCACTGGGCATCTTTCTAATTTGTGGGGAGCGTGCTTGGCACGGTGTTCCGGCATTTATTACCGGAGGGCCGTGTTATTTTGGAAAATTGATTTTGGTAGCTCCCTCCATTAAAAACATTAGAAGCTGGACTGATGCCCGGTCTAGAAGAAAGGGAGACCTCTCCACCCAGGTCTTAGGACCCGACTGTGACGACACTGTCAACTTATATTCCAAGTCCAAAGGGGTTTGGATGAGCCTTCTATTAAATCCGTTTTCGGTAATGGCGGCCCATGACAACTTGAGGGCCCTAGCCTGTTGGGCTAGAAAAGAAATGAACATTACCTCGAATATCCTTACTGACCTATTGGAGGACCAGGAGGATGGAAGACGAACCATATTACAGAATCGTGCACCCATAGACTACCTCCTTCTCGCGCATGGCTCTGGCTGCGAGAACTGGCGGGGGATGTGTTGTTTTAACTTATCTGATCATGGGTCCTTCATTCATGAACAGTTAAAACTCCTCCAACAACAGTTTAATAAGATCAAGATGGATCAGGGCTTTATGGATTCTTGGCTCAGTCAGTTAGGGGTGAACGGATGGCTAAAAGATCTTGCCAGAGAAGCGATTTCACTCCTTTTATTCCTAATTATGGCCTTGGTGATCCTCAGCTGTGTTTGCAGGATGGTGTCTAAGTTGCCCGAAAAAATGGCCTTCTCGGCTTTTCATATTGAGGACGTTCCAAACACATGATCACCAATGTAAATAGTTTTGTTATATTTAGTTATTGCTATGGTTTGTTTATTATAAATGTGTTGAGCCTTCTGTTTTAAGAATGATTTGTTTAGTAGTTAAAGGAGTTACCCTCTGAAGCAGAGCTTCAGAGTGTTCAATGTAACCAATATGTTGATGCACCTTTATGGGTATAATGTAACCATTGCGCTTGTGTGAACCTCCTGGCCGAAGTCAGGAAGACTTTGTAACCATTACGCGAATGTGCCTCCCAGCGAATCTGGGAAGATTGTAACCAGTATGCTTATGTGCCTCTCAGCTACCCTGAGATGAAATGTGTTATTGTTATTGTTTAACCTGTTTCCCTATCACTGTACCTTTTCCCTGATTATCTCAATTACTACACAATCTCTTTTCTTCTGTTTTTGAAATTTCTCCATTTTTTCATGGGTAAAACACTCTGTATACTTAACAGGGTAATGTGCACCAGTATAGGCTTCTGTGCTTATTATCAACATATCCCTAGATCAAAAGTGAAAGGAGATGATTGTGGAGTTGGCTGCCATCCTGGCCGGATACTTGGTTTCCAGAAGGCCTCCTACAACTGAAAAATTTGGAGAAAGACCTTTTAAGGAAAAAGTCCACCTCATAAAAAATATCAAATGAAAATTAGTCACACCAAAGTTTTATAGAAAATTTCCTCTATGAATTTACTCTAATTCCTTTTCCCAAATAAACTAAGAAAACATGAAGGAATCTTATCAATAGGCATCATACACAGACGGCAAAATCTGAGCCAAAGGTAAAATGAAACAATTCTAGGAAGATTCATTATGAGATATTCAAATATTGCATTCATCAATTGTTGTCTGTTGATAAAATATTCATAATTTTATGTACTGCATAAATCTTCAGCATCAGCCTAAAGATTGCTGCCTCCAAAGGGGATTGACAGAAGAAGACACCTAAAATCCAGTACTCCAAAATTTGAACATACAGCTGCTGTGAGAGTTTTTTCACTCTTTAAATTTGGGGGAAATATATATATGTGTAATCTTACAATAACAAAATATTCCAAATATGTTTTTTTTTCTTTTTAGAAAAGGTGCATGAGGGTAAAAGGAATCTTTCTTCTCGCAGCACAAAACAATATAATTATGTTACAGTTTAATGAATAACAAATGACATTTCCACATGATTTCTCTTACCTATATAAAAAAATAGTACCCTAGATATTATGAATTCAGAGGTTTTGTCTGAGTCCTACAATTCTGTGAGTTCTTGCATTACTTTATTATTTTTATATTTATATAGAATATATACAAAAATATTATTTTTGTTATTAAGTGGTCTAAGATGGGTTTTTAGTTACTGTTTGAAGGGGGTTTTAGATAACCTTTGAAATCAGTATGCATGAAAAAAAGTTTATTTACTGACACAAGCTTAGATTTTATTATTCCAAAGCAAATGTGATTTTTTATTTCTAGATCTCAACTATTTCTCCTTCCTCCATGAAGAATATCAATTATGTGACCATTTTTGAGTTCAAATCATTTTATGTTAATTTTGCCTAGACTTGTTGGTTTATTAATAAACATGTGTTTCATTTTCATTTGCATTAATATTTTACACCCAAAAGTGCAAATGTAGCAAGTTTATCTCAAAATATTTCTGGATAGAATTTAAATGAATGAACAAAGTATTTAGCTATTTTAACTTTCAGAAATCACAGGAACTTTGTTCAGATTGACTACGGAATGCAAATGGATAACTTCACTTGGACCTAATGTATATATGACCTATGTCATATAACATCATTACTTTACACATTTTTTTAGAAAGACTGTTCAAATAAATGCATGCAGTTTATTATAATTAATATTATTGAAGTACGAAGGCATTTTCCTGTGCAAGAAACATAAATTTTTAGTGAAAATACTATCATAATAGATGCCCTAAGTTTTGAAATCTAGCCACTACATTATCTGCAAAACTTATAATTCCAATAAGAGTACAATAGCAGCCCCTGAAGCTTTCCTGTATCTTTATTTTTTTCTCATTTTCTTACTTTTCTTTGTCATTCGAGAAAACAAGATCTTTTTTAGATCTCTGTAGAGATAAAAATGCCTCCTCTTTACCTCTCAGTAAACTATTATAGTTAGACCTAATTTTCTTCTTCCTCTAGATAAAATTGGTAGCTGGGTACTACCTCTCAAATATATCAAGTAATTATTGCATGTTGTGGAGGAAAATTGAGGTAATTGTTTGAAAGCAGTACTTTTTTTCAAAACGACTTACTGGTCTGAATGAGTTACCTGTGACCCAAGGGTCTGAGTTTCAATTTCTCCTCAACGTAATGGGCTGAGGTATCAACTGAGGTATCAGTTATAAGAACAGTGTTAATTTAGCCAATTGAAGATATGATTGTTAAAGATTAACAATTTTGAATATGCATTAATAATGATTAATAATATGTGAAGATCTAACCATTAAGAGAAAGAAAGTCCATTATTAATGGATGGATTTACTAAAGTTTAATTTAAAATCAAACTGATTTATCAGTTTTCTGAACACTCTCATTTCAGCTTTTACTAAGTCCCAATATATACATGTATATACATATATATGAATGATGTAATTTAACAACTACCAACCGCCGGGACCGCGTCCCGTGGCTCGGCTGCGTCTTCTTTTTTGGCGGGCACGCCTTAACACTGCCACGCCACAGGCCTCTCTGCCACCCGAGGTTGAGGCTCCCCATACTCACGAAGCTCTGTTGCTGGAGGGGAAGCAGCCGCAGGTCTCCGTCCTCGCCGCCTCAGGCAGTATTGACTACCCCTTTAGGGTCCAACCCTAAGGTGCGCCAAACTCTCTCCCTCCTATAGCTCCTTCTACCCGATACGGGGCAGAGCTGAGAGCCTGGTCTGTCAGCCGCCCAACACAGGCTGACATACACCAAAAGCCAAACAACAACAACTCAAGAACCAGGAACGAGGAACCTTTATTAACAGAAAGCAGGGGTTTATATATCTTTGGGAAGGGGCAGAAAGTGGGAGGAGAATGAGAGGAGAAAGATAGGAGCGGATAGAGATTGGATGGTTGGTGTTGGTGGGCGGGCGGCCAGGAGCGGCAAGCCGCTCCTGAACCCCACCTGTGGAGCACCAAGCCCCCACCTTTGGGGTTCCAGCACCTTCTCAAAGGTGCTGGACCCTGGGCAGTCAGGCCCAGAGGCCTGCGCAGCCTGCAGGGCTCGTACAGGGGGCACCGGTACCCCCCTGTACAGGCACCTACTGCACAGGCCCACAACTGGTGTCATCAAAAGGTCACAATACATTCCTATGGGGCCTATAGCCCCTAACTTTCTTAACCCCCAACAGTAATTCATTTTCTTTGCTCATGAACATTGTTTGCTGCTATTTTATAACACTGCAGTGAAATCCAAAGTAACTCACTCAAGGGAACAAATGCACTTCAGAAAAAAAATGAGGCAGATTGGACACACTTATATCATCAAAGAATAATACTTTTCTTAATATAATTATTTGTTCATAAATACCAAAGGCATTCAAAATTCCTTCATACCGAAGTATCAAGGCTAGTCATTGTTATTCTATTTTAGAGACTAGAGCTTGACTTTATAAATCAGGTGATTTCTTTTGACTCTATGATAATAAATTTATTGCACCTTCTATAGGTCCCACGAGGAAAATGAAACTCAATTTAGCATTGAAAAGGAAACTATTTTTTTTCTAATAACTTTTTTATAAACTGTAAAAAACTTCCAACACTTTAAGAAACTTAGGGTATTTGTCTTCACATTTCCCAGGTGTCTTAATATAAATAAAAATGCATCCTTGATTAATTCCTAGTTTGTGGAAATATTTTTTTCACTGTTAAGAATATGCTTAATATATGTTTATACTTGTGGGCTACTTTGAGTATAGTAACCTTATTGTTACACTTGCTGACTTCAGAGTGGAGAATAGTATTACATTCTTAATGTAAAATTATTATGGCCTCTGAATGTGTTTTAGTTATATACAGTGTCATTTGAAGGATGCTCAAAACATACTTGTGAATAAGCTTTGTCTGGACACAGACTAGTGCTACTAGCAAAGTAGCATTTGTTCTTTTGTGTCCCACAGAGAAGACTTCATGAGAGCTGACCTACAGCTGGAGCTGTAAGATGTGCCTTGAGAAGGAAGAGGTATCAATCTTTCTTCTCAACTGGGCAAATAAGATATTTTCTAACTACTGGTTAGGCAGTACTGGGCTCCTGTATCTGTACTGTGGAGTGTAGCAGTTCTGCAGTCAGTGACACTGGGTGTCCATCTTTGTGATGGAAAGTCATTTCCCCTTGCTTTCTCTCTCGTTACCACGATATTTATGCTACACACAATGGGAAAGGGTTAACAGAAATAAGAAATCACTTTGTAGTTTGAGAGTTAGGGCATGCCTTCTATCTTGAGTCCTAAAGACAGACTTAAGATTAAGAAGGAAATCAGTTCCATCATATTTTGACCATGAGCATAGCGTTTAGATTCCTAGAGATTTATGAAGGGACTCAGGTTTCATCGTACAAAAAAATTAGAAAATTATTCTTTCCTCTAATTAAGAATTAACTATTTTACATTAAATATTCAGACGTCACCCAAGTGAAGACTGTCATCACTAATTTCTAAAGTCACTTCATAATGGATGTGGATTTTTGTTTTGTTTGTTTTCACAGAACAACTTGTGCTGCTTTCTATTCAGAACTGAATATACTGTGAGAGTGTTAATAATATGACAGGAACCAAAAGATGAAGAAGGTATTATTCAATATGTGTGGATTGTCACTACCTGACTCAAAGAAACTGACAATTCTAGAGTAATTTTTGTTTTATGTAGAAAATATTCTTATTTAAATATAATATAAGAGCTTCTTTGTGAATCAAGTTATTCTGGAAACCTTGCAAGAATGATCCAATTATGTCAGGAAATAAACACATTAGCTAACTATTCCATATGTTTTCATCCCACGTCAGTATCCAGGATGCACCAAAACAACTGGTTGTTTTGGAGGCACTATTAGTTCCAAACAGATGAAGAGATGTCACATTGAGTCTTTTTTGTTTTTTCACATCATTGTTCTATAAAGATGAGAACAGAAGGTGAGAAATCTAAAAGTAATTGTTATAAAAAACCCAAATCACTAAAACCAAAAAATGCTACTTGCAAGTCTGTACCTTTTTACACGTAGTATGATGAAAGACCTATTGTCTCATTAAAAGTTATATACAGTGTACTTTATATCTTACAAAAAAACTTATAAAGCAATTTCACGAAGTTTTAACCATTTCTGTGCTATTTTCTGGTAAACCTAGCACTTTATACCCAATCGGAATAAATATTTAGTTGTGCTAAAATACCCTGACTTCATTTATTGGCCTGACTTTATATTTAAAAAGCATTTCCTTTTAGAGAAAATATTATGTTTGTTCACAGCTTCAAGGCAAGCTTTCAAACTAGGAATTACACATATATTTGAAATTAATCAAGAAGTTGTTGATGAATTTCTAAATTGGGACATGATAAAAGAAATGAACCCCGAACCCACCCCAACTCCCCCAGGGCCCGCCCGCGGGACTCCCGGGAGGGCTGAAAACAAAATAAACTGCAACCCGACGTGATGTACTCGACGCCCTGACTCCCCGGGGCACTCAGGTTCCCAGGCCGCCGTATTCTTTGTATCCCCTCAGTCCTCAAAAACTTTATTCCTCCCCAAACCACCCTCCGGGGCGAGGCTCCCCTTACCACTCCTGGCGGGATGAGGCCTGGAGAAACGGCCACCCGACACGATGTTGCAGGAGCTCTGCCTCAGGTTCTTGGGTGAGCAGCCGGTTCGGGCCGGTACGCGGAGAAGCGTTCTCCCGACCGCTGCTATGATATCTCGATACGAGACCCAGCAGGGCCGGCACAGAATTAGAAGCCAAGTATCAACCAATCACTCACGGACACAAGTCGAGGGTGAAAGGTCAACGGCCAAAGCCAAAAGCAAAAGCCAGTTTATTAACTCAAACATAACTTATATAAACTCAGACAGGGGAGGGAAAAGGGAGGAGAGAGGGAGGAACAAGGGAGGAGACAAGGTGGGAGCTAAAGGCGGTTGGTCGGTGCCCCGTTGCTGGGCGGGCGGCCAGGAGCGGCAAGCCGCTCCTGGCCCCCACCCTTGGGGTTCTAGGGGTTTCTAGAGTGGGGCCCCCCGCACGTAGCCAGGGTTTGGACCCTAGCTGCGCAGGCGCAACCCCCAAAGGTGACACAGGGGGCAAGGGAATTGACAGGGGACCCCCTGTACAAATCCCCACTGCGCCTGCCCAGTCTGGGGGTCACCCAAAGGGCACCTTTGAGCCCTATGGGGAGCCCCTGAACCCCCAAATCCTCATATCCCAACAGGGACATTTATTTTTGCTTCTTGTCTGGGAGTGTGTGTGTGTATGTGAACATTATTCAAAATCGCAGCAGATTCACTAGCAAGATAAAAAACAATGATTTTTCCAATGCTTTTAAAAAATAAAAGATCATGTTATCAATATGTAACTGAACTGTAGTCTTATAAGCCATATATATCTTGAACTTTGACTTGTTTTTGCATCCAGTAAGGATTCGTCACATCATTTCTCACATCAACAAAGGACTTGGGTTCTCAAACAAGGGAATGCCGTATTCAGATGACTTCTGAAAGACTTACTGCTGCCTAGGAATTATTTAAAATTTGATGATGATCCTAATATGCTGCTTTGTACAGTAAAAGCAGATTGTTAAAAATAATCAGATATGTAAAAGAAGACTATGGCAAATCATAAACAATACATCTGATACTATCCCGAATGTTAGTGAATATGGAATGTCACTGAATGTTACTACATGTGCCATTGGAAATACCTTTAATAGCACAATTCGAATTCAATAGAATCTTAAATTTCAAGTCTCCCCTCCTCCTCCACCCAATTCTATATGTTCCCTAAAAATGGACTTCCTAATAAAACTGAAGATTTCAATTACATAGTGAAATCAGTGTATATTTATAAGAAGAGCTTTAAGAAGTCATGTAAAGGGGCAAAACGTATTATGCTGAAAAGTATTTCTATTCCAAAAGGAGTTTAAGTTTTCAGAGACCTTCATCAGGCAAAACCATCTGAGTGACTCAGATTTAAGTTTAAAAATTGGCATTCCTTTTTTTGTAGTATATTTTAAATGAAAAAAAAAAGAACACTTCATTGCAGAAAAAGAAGTGAAACTGGAGAAAGACCAGGAAGCATAATCTGTACTTCAGGATAGAAAAAGAGGTAAGATTCCAATTTTTTTTAGTAAGAGCCATAAGCAGTCAATTCTAAAATATAGAAAGTAACAGTTTGCTGTACAGTACGTGTCTGCTAGGATGCCTTCCCAGCTAATACAAACTTCAGATCTTTGTAGTGGTTAAATGTACTGCTGGAAAATGCTTCAGTTTCAGAAACTTTGTGAATTTGTGAACTTCAGAAACAGTTCACAAACCTCTAACATATTCATTCAGTTAAACTGAAGACTGTATTATAGGAACTGCAAACACTTTCTTTGGTAATTAACAACGTGTTATTGCATTTCATTTCTCTTAAATTACAATATTTGTAAGCAATATTATCTTTTCTCTTCCATTACTATTTATAATCGTATACCATGCCTTCTCTTGATTATCGGACTATCTGGCTTCTTACCTACTTTCCCTTTTTTTTTTTTTTTTTTACCTAAAGTAAAAACTATGGCCTCAAACAAAAATGAACTTTAAACACTTCTAATTTTTGCTCTACTTCCAAATAGATAACGTGGTCAAAATATTGCATATGATTGGAATGACAGAAAATAGTCTTTTCTATAACCTTAGTGATTACTCAGCACCCTAAAAACTTCCAGTATGTTTATGTCACTTATAAGTGTCACCTACAGTACATATCTGAACTTGCTTATAAAAAAATTTTATTAACCCTTTTTGTTAAAAAACATATTTATAAATGTGCTATAACAAGTAAACATAGTTTAGTCTTCTGCGACATATAAGCGTTTTTGATAAGCTTTGGGTAAGGCTGTGTGTGCAGTGTGGAAGCAGTCATCCCCTCATTACTGTTACAGGTAGGCAAAATAAATTATTTTCTCCTTTGGAAAGTGATTTTTGAAAATGTTTTAATCCTATGACAAGATGGATTAATAAATGCATTTTTCTATAATAAGTATTCAGTATAATAAATATTCAGCGCAATAAGTATACAGGTATAGAGTCTCCTTCTCTGGAAATCTTCAAAACTCACCTGGATGCTACCCTGTGCCACAGACTTTAGGTCCCCCTGCTCAAAACACGTTTCCCCATCAGAGCCTTTTCACAACTAAAGAGGTGGAAAAATAACCGTTTTCAAAGAAGCTTAGCCTATAGATGGGCTATGGAAAGAACATGTATCTGATTGTAAATTAACAAAGAGAATGACTTCCAAACTAAGAAATTTCTGAATTAAGTTTTCCATTATGATGGCAACAAGGATGCTTTGCTGTGTTTGCATTTCCTGACCTTAATCAAAAAGGGATTTTGAGTTATAATTTTAGACATCTATTTCTCAATTGCTCAAATTGCTGTGAATATTATTCTGTAGTCCATACTGGGAGAGGAAGGAAAGGGAGAGGATGGAATCCATCAGTATGTATCCTAAACTAATTTGAAATAGATGCATTATATACATTGATTGCTAAGCTAATCGTGTTATTGTAAGGTAATGTTTCCACAAGCAATATAGAACCAAAGTACTTTTAGCTGTAGTATGTCTTTTAGACTGAATCTAATGTGACAGTCCTCTGTAGGTTCAAAAAGGCCTGAATAATAAATTCCAATGTGTTGCTCTGCCTTTGTCTTCTATGCTTATGAAAGGGAATAAAAAACTTCTTCTAGCAATTCATTACATTTGAACAAGTTACACCACTGCTTCCAACCATTCTGTCAATATATAAATAAAAAGATCCTAAATTAGAATACTGTTTTAAAAATCTTAAATCTACTGTATTAGCATTGCAAATATACATTGTATATCTGTAGACCTAGCTTTCTGTAAACAGATTTATTTTGATCTTTTCCATGACCTCATAAAATAGACTTCATCATGTCCAAAGCATGTTCAGCCACACATGAATCAAGCCAAATGCTATGCATTTAATAAAAGCAGTGCACTATCTTTAGAAAATATCTTAGAAAATCTGGAATATTAATATAATGGAATATATAAGTGGTAAGTTACGGTTTCAGTCACTTTTAACAAGAGTTCAAAAGGACTCACATTAAATGATGACAGATGAACTGATAAACAGGGGAGTTTTGAGTATATTTTAGTTCAGATTAGGCTGCAGATAAACTAATATGTTTAATTGCATAATTTACCTTTTATGACCTCAAAAATAATGCCTGTATAAAAGCAGTCCAAACTTGCTAGTACTTAAAAAAAAGTAGGAAATCTTAAAATTAAAGATTAAACAATCATGAATAGTGTTTAAATGTATTGATTTCATTTTCTAAATATATTTTATAAATATAAGCAATTTTTAAAAGTTTAATGAATTGACTATCAGTATTAATTGACCATCAGCTAACTTTATTGATAGGCTATTGATAGCTAACAATTATTGATAGGCATTTGTTAACCACATACCTGTTTCCTAGGTAACTGGAAAAGGCAAAGAAACTAGTCTTGAATCCAAAAATAATATTTATTTGGTCTGCCTTTTTAATTTTGAAGTTGCTAGTCTAAAGAAAAAAAAAAGGGTTGAATATCAAAATTCAAAAAAACCCCAGCAATTCTAACATAGACCCACAGTTTGTGAGTCTATGACTTCACTGCAAGCTAGATTGGGATACTGTTGCAATTTTTAATATGACCTGAGAACATTAAACATCCCTCCTTTTATAAATATTGAATCAATATTTCCTCCCTTCCCCTAAATGTTTTTTTTCATATAGTATGGAAATGCCTATAACACCTTGTGACATATATTTTTAATTCAATTTCTTTTAGCTCATTTACATAGAAAAAGTGGAGCATGAATGAAACAGTTTTCTTCTTGCCCATAATACAAAAGCAACTATTTCTTATTTTTAACTGCCTTTACTGGAGAAATATATTCCAGACCAATAACATGATATATAGCTAAAAAAGGAAATTATATATAGAGAGACATATATATATATATATATATATATATATAACCTTTTATATATATACATAAAATCTTTTGGGCTCCTTCGATATGTAGGTGGAAGTACAGACTTTTGCATTAATTTGTGAAGACTTAAAAATATTATAAGGATAGATAAAAATGAAAGGAAAGTAGAGAAAGAACCCTTTTTAAAACCAGGAAAAAAAAAAAAGTAGTAGTTCTTTTGCCCTGCAGATTCATAAACTGCATTGACAGGTTTTTCTCAGTGCTATAATTTTTATTGTAATATTTTCATGCTAACCTTGTCCTGAATTAGTTCAGCCTAAAATTGTTTTTAAAATAAATTTTACAAAGAGGAAATAATGTCTATATTTTGTTTTCCACATTATTAAGATACTAACATAGCTACTTTGGCTTAATTTATTTATTTTCTTCTTATTCAATATCTTAAAGATTTACTTTGTATTTTCTAGATTTTTCCAACTTCTATTTTCTTTCTGCTGGTGTATCACAATATTGTGACCTTTCTTGGCAAGCTAAGGGCCATAGATTAGAATTATATAGTAATGGTAATCTGAGACCTTAATTGAACAAATCAATGTCATTTTCTTTTTATGAAAGATTACTTCCTCTGAAAGACTATCAGCAGATGAAAAGGCCTAGTGTAGTCTCTTTGTCAAGAGCCCACCCACTCTTCCTTTTCTTCCTACAAGGTTTTGCCACTTTATCCTTCTGCTACAGCTGTGCAGAGCAAGAGATTTTTATTAACTGCTGCCCTGGAGCAGAGGAGAAGAAACCTAAACTTTCTTAATGATTTCCTAGACAAAGTAAGTGTAAAATTGCTGTACAAAATATTCCAAAAACTTCCCAGAGAGTAAAAGGAAAGTGAAGGTATGATTTGGGATTTAAATCCAAATTCAATATATAACATGCTGTAACTCAAGCTTCCTATTAGTTTTGTAAGAGTTTTAAAATAGCTAGCTTGGTAACCAATATTCATCTAATATTCACCTTTGTTAAATATTACAGAGTATTTGCCAATAGCTGGCTAATGGATGCTTAATAATGTTTAATGGTTCCAACAATTGTTTCCAAGAGTTTCCTACAGTAACACTACATCATGGCTGAGGTAAATGATGGTTGAGGTAAATGATGGCTTCGGCAATTGTCAGTTGACTTAGATAATTTGAGTAATAAACAGGACAGTTATTTCAGTGTAGGACTATTTTTATAATTGTTATTTATCAATGTACCTGACAGAGTGGAGAATAACTGTGCCATGCTAGAACAGCCACTGAGTGATTGTTTCAGGTCCCAGGAAAATACAAGTCAGTCCTGTTAGACAGCATGTTCAAATTAAAATCTACTGAAAACAAAGGGTTCATGGTGTTGACAGGTTTAAAACACTATGTAATTTATTTACATAACAAAATATATCTCATAAAAACTAGGCCAAAATGTGGATTAGGGAAAAAAAAAAAAAAAGAGAGAGAACTGACATTAATGTCTTCTGAAAGGGCTTCATGAATATCTGTTGACAGAAAAAGAATAGATTCTGAGTGGACCTAGTAAAACATTTTCTGCAAAAATTGTATTCTTTTTCATGGTGGCTGGTCTTTTCATGGTGAATAGACTGAAAATATCAGCTTGTCTGTAGCTATAATATCGTGGGACTTTGAAGTGCACCCCCAGATTTATCTTGGCTGTGTCCTAGGCACAAAAAATCCTCAAGGTATCCTTGTTTCCATCGGAGGAAAGTCAAGATATGCAAAGCAGAAGGCAGGCACATTATGCTTTGGAAATGTTTCTTTTTCAGACAAGCAGGACACCAGAATTTCGCAGTGCTGCAAGGAAAGCTCGGTGGTGAAATCTCTTTCTCTCTGTTGTGAAATCAGACTTTTTATCCTGCCCTTGCCTCCTCCTTTCCCTGTTGGTTGCTTCTTTCTGGTCCTGCTCTTATCATCTTTTAAACTTGTATTTCCAGCTTAGCTTTATGTCTGAGTGTTCTACTGTCTGTATTTCCTTCACTTTTATATTAAAACTGCTTCCATTTCAGAAACTATTTTCAGAGGCTGTTTTATCAGCATCCAAGCCACAGAAGACTCTGCCTTTCATGTCCTGTGCCCAGGAAATCATGCCGTCCCCCTGGGAGGAACAATACCGGGAAAAAGCAGCTTCCTCTGGGCTGGATCATGTTTGATAAGATTTTTGTGGATGCTACATACTCAGTGAAATACTTGTCAAAGACTTTGGTGCTTGTGAACATGACTCAGACACCGATGCGAATGCCAAATGCAGCTCAATCCTTTGCTGCCATAAATGGTGTTGATAAAACATCTAAGCAGACATCTGGAATTAAGTTTGTTTAGCTATTTTAATACTATAAAAACAATGGATTTTTTTCTGGGAATAGTATAGTTTTACTTCTCTGAAAAAAATAGTTTATCCTCAAGAGACCATGTAGCTCAAATAGTTAAAATGAAATGCAATTGCAGGCAAATGAAAAAAAATTGTTTTATTGAATAGTTCTATGAAATTTTCATTTCAGTAATTTCTTCAGTCTCAGATTATAAGGGTAGAAAGAGAGAAGGTTTTTAGAGAAGAACATTGCTATGTGCAGGAATTAAAATCAGCTACATTGGATTGGATTCTTTTCTGAGTTTAAAATGTAGGTTGCAAAAAAGTAGATACTCGTATAATTGTAATGCATCATAAACAAGGAAATAGAGGGTTTAAACTTTTTTTTATTTGCTGAACAATAAATGAAGCTTTATCCTGTTTTTATCCAGGGGTTATTCACAGAAAAATGAGTGTGATTATATTAATAATGTCTTTTTTATTTATTTTTATTTAGTTTCTTCTTGAAGCATGCTTTTATATTGTATCTTGGATATGAATTGGATATTCATGCAATTCCATTGGATATTGTATCTTGTAGTATGAATTACTATTTGAAAAAAAAGGAAAAGCCCATAGATATTCATGATAGAGACAATAAATAACACATTAAAGACATGCTACTAAGGTTCCTGGTAATCTTATTCCCCTTATACTTGTATTGCTTTCATTTCAGATTTAATTCTTCAATAACATGAAAACATTTGTGCACTACATTTCACTAATTTTACCTGTTCATTCTCACACCAGTCTTCTTAACCCGTAAGTATACACTTAAATTCAATACACTATATACACAAAAAATTTCAATTTTATGTATAAAAATAAAAGTATTTTTTCTACTTACTTTATAGCCAGAGACATTGATGACAAATACAAGGTAATGTAATTTAAAGCATGAAAGTGTCAGACACTCCCAAATGAGTTTTGACTATGTAAAATTAGGAAATACATTTTTAAAATTTATTGAGCCATGCTGCTGAATGATAAATACACACATGAATAAGGACTGTCAATGTTTTATTCCTCTTAAACTAGAAAGTGTTATATGGTGAAAGTTAGTTGATGCTCCGGCTTTTCTGCAGCATAAAGTAGTTTATATAGACTGTAACATCCGTTCATTTCTTAGATGACTTGTTCCCTTTAATAATAAAATTATAATCTTTCTATAGAAGAAAATTCTGTCTTAATTTTGATACACTGAAAACTCATCTTAAATTCCAGAATGCATATCATGTTTGCAGACATTTTTGTGAACCCCAATTTGATTTGAACTATTAAAATTAAGCAATAATAATAGAAACAAAACCCACTGTAATATTGGGTCTACCAAAACAAAATAAAATAAGTACTCACACAAATATCAGAGATTTCACAGCATAGAAAATATTTGTTATTATTGAGACTATGGAGAAAACATCTTTTTAAAAGTTGTATTATCATAAAATATGTATGAGCTTACAAATGTCTGGGGGTGAATACTAGGAAAAAAGGTACTCAATTCTCGTACAGTTTTTTTTTTTTTTGCTTTTTAATGAATTTAGACATATGCATATTTGTACTTCTTCTACTTTCAGTATCTGCCTAATTGTTCCACCTATCATTCAGGATTCATTTCTATCACTTGACATTTTTTCTATCTTCTATCTTTTTCATTGTGAAAATTAATTGATTTTCAAGTGAGAAGCATTATAAAACTACATAATTTCTTAATCTTTTTGCTTTGAAAAGTACCTGCAATTAAGGGCCTTTTGTTCTTTCCTTGTCGTGAAACATGTTTGTCCTGGTTTGTGGCTGTTGTGGGTAGGTGGACTTTAAACAGAATTCTAAAGCAGGCATGTGCCTCCCTGCTATCAGCAAAGTTGCTTTTCAAAGGCAATTTAACATCCAAATATCAAAAAGAGACAACTGACCATTACTATGTCAGTCTTACCAGTATATCTTCCTGGAGAACAAACCTATGGCTGGAAACTATTTATTGAAAAAAACATAAGCATCACTTCCCACAAAAATAAATAAATAAATAAATATAAAGAGAAATTGGAGCTACAGAGAGGTATGAAATCACCGCCATCTGTCAAAGGAAATCCCAGTAATAATCATTTGGGTAGGGATTCACTCTGTACTTTCCTTTTAACTGCCACAAGTACCTAAAATATGGTTCCCAAGTGACATTTTGTCTGTTTCTGTGACTGTCTCCAATCATTTCTTTATGGAGTGTGAAAACTCAATTCATAAATATGCAGCTAATGAGCTTTTCAACAGAGCTAACTCCTGAGGAGAGACCAGCTCTGACATTTCTTTGGCAAAATGGTGCCCAGACAAGATATTCTTCTCAAGCACTGCAGTGCATGAACAGAGGACTTGCTCCTCAATTCAGCCTGACAAGAGAAGATGACACATAAGACAACTGTTCACCAGCTCCAAACACCCACTGAAATCTCTGTCGGGTAATGCTGTTTACCAGTGATTTAACTAGAACTGAGTATTGTTGCTTCTGCTGTCTTTTCTAATACTGTTTAGGAATCTTGGTGGCAATTCTGCTTCTTCAGGCCTTCAAATGGGGAAAATAGAATTGAGAAGAGCACAACTTGGACACAATAAGCAGTAAATGGCAAGAAAGACAAATTGTGATGCCATACATTTGACAGAATTCAGAAAAAAAAGATGTCAGAGATGCACCGTCCCTTCATGTTGCGTAGGGTCAACACATAAAATAGAAAAGCTAGTTAAGCTTTTCTTAACTTGATCATTATCCCTAGATGGTAAGGCCTAAATCCACCAGATTTTTTCCTGTCTTACTGGCATAAGGGAACTGCGGGATGCCAAACACGACTCCTGAAGGCTTCAATATGAGTCAAGCAGAAATCGCTTTATTCCCCGTTACAGCGCTCTATATATCGAGTACACTTCTGCAAGCTCTTTAGCCACACATACACGTACACTACGATTGGCTACATGCTACTGTCCATGCATCTTCTACTGCACTTGGTTGGTTGTGGATATTGGTTATGCATTCACACCCTTGGTTTGTGCACAAGTCCTTCTTTCACACTGACAAGCTTAATTACAACTCCGTCTCGCCCAACTTTCTCATGCTTGCAGTTCAAGGACCTTCCAGGATTACATTCCTTCAGATCCTTTAGCTCAGCTCTTCATAGTCGCTTCTCATGGGAAAGTCTCCGTCTCTTAGATATGTTCCCACAGGGAACTGCAATCACACCATATCTTAACTGATGATGTCCAGTCCATTTTCCTTAGGTCCATGAATAACATAATTAAAAACAGTGTAATTTAGTAACTTTAGGAAGTGAAAGATTTGAAGTACAGATTTTTGACCTATATTTACCAAAACCTGCATCACTACTGAAAGTGCACACGTGTTTGAAAAAAGACAAACAAAATGATTTTGAATAAAACAAACAGAATGAAGACACATAGAAGTGCAGGCACATTAAAATCTTTGGACAGACAGATAGATTAAACAGAGAGAAGCTTCTGTTTTAGACCATCACTTCTCAGAGGAAACTGAACCTTTTTGTAAACCAACTATATGTCTCTAGTTACCCACTTGTCAAATGTGTTCAAAAAGATACCAACAGTAGAGAGTAATAACTCAAATGAGACTGACTAAAAGAGCTCTTTTCTTATCACAAGTCATAGCAATATATATTTTTCAAGCCATGTGAAGTAGCTCCTTAAGCATCTGCAAGCATGTAGTTTCTTGGTAAGTAACAGATAACCTAACCCCACCAAACTGATTTAGAATGCAGCTACCAAGTGTTAGCCTCCAGAAGCTAAACAAAATCAGAGAATCAACACAACCAACCTGTATAATTTTTAGATTTTTTTTATTTTTCTAATGACCACTAGTCCGGTGTTATTTAAACCTATAGAATTTGAGAATTCACTAGTTCTAGAAAATCATAAATATATTAATGTCATAATATTTGTAATTGTACTATAAGAATTTCTTGTTTTTACTTTTCTGCTTGATTAGAAAATGTGATAAGCTATGACACGTCAGACCTTTCAGAAATGTTTCCTTGCAACTAGAAGACATAAAAAGAAGCAAACAAAGATATTAACCAACAGTCTGTTAGATGACTACCAGCAAAGAGTTAGTGAAGAAAACAGTGATATTATTGCTTCATACATATATGTAGCATGTGTTTGTGTGTGTGTATACATATATGTATGTATGCACATACATATACAAGCCAAAATTTAACTTAAACACTTCAAAAGTCATCTCACTGCTGTCATTCATATAATCTATCATTGCAGTTATGAAATGCTGCCTTGGGGGAAGAAAATTTTCACCTGACATGTTCTTCAGCATGGACAAAAGATAACTGCCCCTTGAGATTTTCCTTCCATTCCATGTTCTTTTGTCATATTGTTGATGTTCTCAGCATGGTTCTTTTTTACTCACCTCTCTTTCTTTTGTCCTGTAGATTTACTAAGGTCTCAAAAAGACAGCAGGCTCATGCAAGGGAATGTGAGAAATTTTAATCCAGGCTTCTGAGACTGCCCAGCAATAAATTGTATGGCTGAAATGTTAGACATTAAAGGCTAGTAGTGTCCTTTAAGGAGTGTAGGCAAGAGACATGTTATTGTCAAAGCATTTATCATCAATATGATAAACACAGTTAGCACTGCTTTACTTCATATCATTGCAATTGAAAATGCAACACTGGTAAAGCTTGCTGAAGCTAGCAGCCTGGTACTACTTGTGGCAGCTAGTAAGTAGCAAGGCTGCTGCAGCTCCCTTCCCAGATCCAGTCAGAGGCTGGGCTGGACATGTATTCCCAATATGTATGCACATAACACGCACAAAGAAAAATGGTCATTCCTTGTCTCTCCATTATCTAGACACCAGACTCATGGTGTTCTGCTTGCTGTTTCCTCGAGCTAGTTCATTTTGAAGTGCGCTAGGAAATTACACATACAACCACATTGTGTTCCTTCCTGATCCGCTTTGATTCCCCCTTTAGTCTTTCTCCTGAATATCCCATAATAAGTGTTGTGTAGTCCCACAATCTCCTTAAAAATAACCCATGATTATTTTTACACAATACTAAGTGTTCCTTCCTCTGTATACCATAATGAGCCCTACACACCTGCAGGCAGTAACCATGCTTCACCATGCCAGTCCTTCAGGGAAGGGCTTCTCTCCCATCCTAAGAATCTGAACTTTTCAAACATTTATTATGAACAAAATATTAACAAAGATTTTCATCAAAACAAAAATAGGATTGTTATTAAAAGTCTAAATAAACGAAAATAGAAGTTCATTTCTACTGTGGAAAGGAGTTCACTGCTGCTAACAAAGTGGAAGTCAACCACATTTATCAAAATTATGATATCTATTATGAAATAAGGAAGCAGAAGTATCTCTTTCAGTCCTCTCCTATTAAAATTTTTGTCAAAACGAACTGTTTCAGACTAGCTAGATGTTTCAGTGGAATACTTGCTGTCAAAATAACAAAAAATCCCTTAAAAAAACTCTCTCCCCCAGTCTCCCCTCCAGCACTACACCTGTCACAGAAAAATCCATTTCAGTTGGTTCTAGGCATAATAATCTTCCATATACTGGAAATAGCATAAGAATATATAGGAAATTTACATACATATTTTCTACCAATAGATATCTATCTGACTTAGTTAGCAGCATAAATATGGAAAAGTTTCCTAAACATAAATTTAACTTTTTTGGCAACCAGCTTAATCCCATCTTAAGGGCCTGAGCTGGATCTTTTTTCACTTAAATAGCAATAAGCATACTTACACATATGCAAATGCCCCATTAAGCTAAATTTTAACAATAAATGTTAGCATAGTAGCTATGTATAAAAAAATGGAGGTCAATGCAGTTATATCCTTTAGTTTAGGAAAACAGAAACACAAAGGGTAACATCGCTTGCTCATGACAAGGAATAGCTCTTGAACTACAAGTTTTAGTAGAAACTTATAGTTCTACTACAGTTCTGTTGGTCTACTATTACAGAGTAGTTTTTAGTTTAGTATTAGTAGAAACAACACTAGCGTTCAAATCTCTTGTTTCCCTATCCCTGGAACCCTGTTTCCTGACATCTTGCTCATCACAATATTCTACATTTGATTTGTATGTTCTGAAAAAAAATACTTTACATTATGAAGCCAAAATACTGAGAAGTTAGTAAAATGAGCTTCTGATTTGTGGAAGCCTTCAAAGTACTTTGAACTAATGTGATTCAGTGCCTTTTCTTCTAGCTAGAATGCTCTTCCTCTGCAAACACGAACATCTGCAAACAATTTAAATGATTTCTCATTAAATATCTAGTTTTATGATTAGGTTAACCGAAATGCCTCCTGGGAGAGAAACATTAATGTACTCAGTACTAAAGAAACTTGGTAAAAGAGTTTTTTTTTTTTTTTCTTTTGCATCACAGTAAAAAAAAAACTATTGGGAGATTTCACCTGGAATTGTGGCTCAAGAAGGACAAGCGTTAGGGTTCCTGTAAATAATTTCACTATAGAATCATAGAATCATAGAATGCCTAAGGTTGGAAGGGACCTCTAGAGGTCATCTAGTCCAACCCCCTGCACACGCAGGGCCACCTAGAGCACGTGGCACAGGGCTGCATCCACGCGAGTCTTGAAGATCTCCAGAGAAGGAGACTCCACAACCTCTCTGGGCAGCCTGTTCCAGTGCTCCGTCACCCTCACTGTCAAGAAGTTCTTCCTTAAGTTCCCGTGGAACTTTTTATGCTTCAATTTATGGCCATTTCCTCTGGTTCTGTCAGTGACCACCAGTGAAAAGAGGCCAGCCCCATCCTCCTCATTGCCTCCCTTGAGGCACTTATAGACACAGATCAGGTCCCCTCTCAGCCTTCTCTTCTCCAGGCTGAACAAGCCCAGCTCCCTCAGCCTCTCCTCATAGGGCAGATGTTCCAGGCCCCTGATCATCCTCGTGGCCCTGCGCTGGACTCTCTCCAGCAGCTCCACATCCCTCTTGTACTGTGGGGCCCAGAACTGGACACAGTACTCCAGATGTGGCCTTACCAGGGCTGAGTAGAGGGGTAAGATCACCTCCCTCGACCTGCTGGAGATGCTCCTCTTAATGCACCCCAGGATGCCATTGGCCTTCTTGGCCACGAGGGCACACTGCTGCCTCATGGTCAACCTGTCGTCCACCACGACGCCCAGGTCCTTCTCAGCAGAGCTGCTCTCCAGCAGGTCGGTCCCCAGCCTGTACTGGTGTCTGGGGTTATTTCTCCCCAGGTGCAGGACCGTGCACTTGGCCTTGTTGAATTTCATGAGGTTTTTGACCGCCCAGTTGTCCAGTCTGTCCAGGTCCCTCTGGATGGCAGCACAGCCCTCTGGAGTATCCGCTACTCCTCCCAGCTTCGTATCATCTGCAAACTTGCTGAGGGAGCACTCTGTGCCTTCATCCAGATCGTTGATAAATAAATTGAACAGGACTGGACCGAGGACTGACCCCTGGGGCACTCCGCTCAACACAGGCCTCCAACTAGACTCTGCACCGCTGATCACCACCCTCTGAGTTCTGCCATCTAGCCAGTTGCCAATCCACCTCACCGACCACTCATCCAGCCCACACCTCCGGAGCTTGTCCAGGAGGATGTTGTGAGGGACGGTGTCAAAAGCCTTGGTGAAGTCAAGGTAGATGACATCCACCGCTCTTCCCTCGTCTATCCAGCCAGTCATCCCATCATAGAAGGCTATCAGATTAGTCAAGCATGATTTCCCTTTCGCGAATCCATGCTGACTAGTCCTGAGCACCTTCTTGTCCTCCACGTGCCTGGAGACAACGGCCAGTATGAGCCGTTCCATCACTTTTCCAGGTACGGAGGTGAGGCTGACCGGCCTGTAGTTGCCCGGGTCCTCCTTCTTGCCTTTTTTGAAGACTGGCGTGACATTGGCCTTCTTCCAGTCCTCCGGCACCTCCCCCGTTCTCCAGGATCTTTCAAAGATGATGGAGAGCGGCTCGGCTACGACATCGGCCAGCTCACGCAGAACTCTGGGGTGCATCCCATCGGGGCCCATGGATTTGTTGGCATCGAGGTGTCTTAGGTGCTCTCTGACCCAATCTTCCTCTACCCTGGGCAAGTCTTCCTTTCTTCCAGCTTCTTCTCCTGTCACTAGGGCCTGGGACTCTACAGGGCTGCCCTTGGTAAACACTGAAGCAAAGCAGGCATTCAGCAGCTCTGCTTTTTCTGTGTTATTCGTAACCAGGGTGCCCATCCCATTCACTAGAGGACCCACATTTCCCCTGATCTTCCTTTTACTGTTAATATATTTATAGAATTTTTTCTTGTTATTTTTAACATCCCTTGCCAGGCTGCGTTCCAGCTGCACCTTAGCTTTCCTGGCTGCATTTCTGCATTCCCTGACTACGCTCCTGTATTTTTCCCAGGGGGCCTGCCCTTTCTTCCACATTCTGTATACCACCTTCTTCTGCTTGAGCATTGCCACCAGCTCCTTGCTCATCCACGCAGGTCTCTTGCCCCCTCTGCCTGACTTCCTACGCACAGGGATGCACTGCTGCTGGGCGCAGAGGAAGTGACGTTTGAACACTAGCCAGCTCTCTTGGGCCCCCCTTCCTTCTAGGGTTCTAGCCCATGGGATTCTTCCGAGGAGGTTTCTGAAGAGGCTAAAGTTGGCCCTCCTGAAGTCCATTGTTGCAAGGCTGCTTACAGCCCTGCCTCCTCCTCGTCGGATCCTGAACTGCACCAGCTCATGGTCACTGCAGCCGAGGCTATCCCCCACCCTCACATCTCCTACCAGACCCTCTCTGTTTGTTAGTACGAGGTCCAGTAGCCCACCTCTCCTCGTCGGCTCCTCCACAAAATAATACATTCATAGAACCATCCAAGGGACAGAATATAACAAAATTGCTCCAGTAATACCTTGTACCCAGTTAGTAATAGTGATTTCTAATTTTTATGCTAGTTGGAGACTTGCTGACAATGGAGCATTAAGCTCACTATATTGCATCAAAAATGTTTACTGCTTTTTTGTGGGTTAAATTTATCCTCCTTTCTGCTTGTCCAGTGTTGCAATATTGGGAAATATCAAGAAATATTTGGATTATAGTGCACCCAAAAAAAAAAAAAAAAAGGAAAAAAATAGAATCAGGAAAAAACACTTCCACCTCTGGTATTTTATTTCTAAATTAAGCTGATACTGTTAAAAAGCAGAACATAAATTTAGACATTTGTGTGTTGTTAATATCTAAAGTACTCAGGACCCAGGAGTCCAGTTTAAAAATGAACTGTTTTTCAACATGACTAATAATGACCTCAGACAGAGTGCTGGTCTTTATAGCTGATTTTTCTATACTTGGAATAGATATTAACAGTTTGGGAGAGAACAGTACACCTTTTGTCTTTACCCAGAACCTTGTGGTTCAGGTCCTGATTTTAGAGATTTTTTTTTTATTTTTTTTTTAATCTTATTTCTATATGCTTCTATGTGATTCTTTTGATTGCTTATCAGTCACCTAATCTTGTTCCTCTATTGTTTTTTTCATGATTGTTTCTCTATTGTTTTTCTCATTCTCATGATTCAGTGAATGGAGACTCGGCAGAATACTTTTGAAAATTGCAATTCTTTTCCCACTTTTATTACAGCCACAATCCTAATGCTCCTCTCCTTCCAAATGCTTCTGGATTGTGTGTATGTGTGAGCAATTTTTAATGTTGTCATTCTTAGGGATTACTTTAGAAAGTTAAAGTAATTGGAATATTTGTTTCCCTATTTTTCCTTCTACTGAAAACAGACTATCTCACAGTATGAAATCTTCAATCAACAGATAAATTGTAGAGTGTTATGTAAAGCATTGCTATTGCTTTTTATATATTCTCCCCATAGGATTTAGAACACAGTCTGAAAATTCAAGTAAGTAAAACTGTATGATTTACAATTCCTCTTTTAATTTTTTTTCTCTTCTTCATGTCACAATGAGTCAGACTTTTCCAGTCCTTTCCATGAGTTTCCATGTACATGGAGATAAAAAATACCTATCACTTCCTTCTACTTCCAGGAAAAAACACTTGATTTAATAAGTTATCACTCCCTAAGATCCCTTCTTAATCACCTTTGCTTATACTCTATTGCTGAGGCTTTTACCTTCTGGCTGCTGCATTATATGTAGATACATTTGTGTAATAGCTTTGATCTCATATATGATACTAATATACTGCATATGTCTGTGACATAAGGGCTGTTCTGTTGCATGTAAGGAATGCCACTATTGTTTATATTTGCAAGAAATTGAATATATATTGAAATAATTATAAATATTTATTTATTTTATTGCTATTATTATGAAAGAGGAAAACTGGCCTTTGATTTGAGGCTGAGAGAATGCTGATCATGGCACCTGCAGAGTAATAGTGTTGGACTTTGACATCAGCCATGTGTCTTTATGCAGCCCTGCATAAAGCTGGTCTTAATGCCATTTTTCAATTTTCAGGACCTCAGTACACTGATTCCATGGAGTTTTCAAATCAAAATGTGTTCTCCAAGAGAAATGGCAAGCAATGGAAATCAGCTTACCAAGATCCATTTCTCTCTCGGTTTTAGCAGAAGATAACGCAGGAATGGTAGGAAAGCTGTTACGTGAAGCTGTGGTTCTACAAATGCTGGGAGAATGTTACAGACTACAGGTATAAATATATGTATGTCTTGCATAATTCTTTGTTCCATTAGCTAACTATAAATAAGAACCTAAGTATTAGGAATTATAAGAAAACCTCTAATAAAAAATATTTGGTCTCGCTGGAACTTGTGCCTTTCTTTATGAAAAACTGGGTATCTTCTTCAAATGTAAAGTCCTCACAAACAGTCTCACAATGGGCAGAAGGGCATGTGATGATCTAGCTTCTATGACATCTCTGAAAATCTCCAGCAGAGCTTTGCTACACATATAATAGTGCTTGCACTCATTACAGACAATGAACCACATTTTACAAATGCAGTTTATGACTTTAAAGTTTTGTTGAACAAAAAATGAGATAGAATACATTTAAACTTGAGTATATCATTCATTTCAAATGAACCTGAAAAGCGAACTGTTAGAATCTGGAAAAGAGGAATGAAGAGGGTGATTAATGGGAACTCAGAAATGAAGTTGGCTCTGTTCCTTTGGAAACACTGAACAACACTTCAAACTATGACAGTGGCGAGCTTAGCCTAAGTGTTTTAGGGAAGATAAGATTTTTTTTCTGGATTTGATCCATCCTAGTATAGCAGAAGTGTTAAGGAAGTGAGCTGTTCAAAAACTAACCAGAATTGTCACACCAAAGGCAGACAGAATGTTGAGCTGAAAGAGCCTAACTATGCAGAAACTTTCATCAGTCAATGTGGACAGATGCAGAGCAAGTCAGACCCTTATTCTGAAAGCTAATTGTTACTGATGACACCAAGATGACATCTGTTTGAGAATTGTTATGTGAGCCCTTAAAATGTGCTTTCATGATTATCACTTAATGCAATTTTCATGACAATATTTGAGTCAAATATTTCTGAACTGCTGTATCTGCAGCCAAGGAGATCACTTGCCCAGGAGCATTAAGGTAGTATTTTAAGAGGAAAAATAACCTTTTAATTATACTTAATTAAGACTGCTAAAGTATATGGGAGAGAAAGTGATCATCTGAGGAGCTACATAGATCTAAGGAGCCCAAGTAGTTTGGGTATATGCATTGTCCATGTCTTCATACTCCCTCTTAATTCTGGTGGAAACCTCCTCATTATTGTCCACGATGTGGCTAAAATAAATCAAACTATCCTGACTAACTATAAATGCTAATAAATAATGGGGAAAAAAATGGGTAATTATATTTACACTGAGAAGTCCACTCTTAGTTCCAAAATATTACCAGATATTCTCACATATGGATGATGAGGCTGTTGTGAACTACTAAACATTAACAGAACTGTTATTAATTTTCATTATTTAAATATGATGCCTTGTTTGATGGTTTGTTTGATAGAGACTTGAGGGGAGGCAAGATAGCTACTTTCATCTTTATGAAAACTAAATAGTCTCCATACTGAAAATCCATCCCAGTTCAAGGGGTAAATAAAAGGCTTGTCATATCAACCTACTTAGGATGACATTTTATTACTGAATCATCAGATTTTCTTTCCTTATTATTCCTCTGAAGAGGCTGCCCAGTATAAGAAGTTTTATACAAATCCTTATTCATTTCATTCAAGTATATAAGATCTCCCTTGACCTTGTGATTGTGATTCATATCTCAAAGAATGATCTGTCATGTTTCAAATCTCTTTGATTTCAGATGTTTTTTCCTCAGATCCACTTGATCTCTGCTCATCTGAGTGATCACCCCTAGCACTTCCTCATTTCACTCCCAGCGTAAATCTTACTGATATTATGAACCAGTGTAAAGCAAAGCAAGCACAAAAAAGTCCTCCACTGTTTTCAGAAGATGTCAGCAGGAGTTTTGCTTCTGTAGAGAATGCAAGATTTATCTGTAAATACCATAACCATAACTAATTATCCAAACTACCATATATTTATTATGGCAAACTTTCATACACAAAGCTTTTCATATTATCGACTACATCCCAGTAACAAATTTATCACATAAACCAGGATCATTACCCCAGACAACCCGTTCTCTTGGAATTTTGAAAGGATTTCATAGTAGGGCATTCAAAGTATGCCTCAGAGTAAGTTTTAAACTGTTGCTTTTAATCATATCTTCAGTGCATATGAATACTGAAGGTATGAATGTGAATGTGCTATTGTCACAACCATTTCTATATAAGCTCAATTTTTTTCTACCTATGGATAACAGAATTTGCAAAGGAGCATCTTTATTATGATGTTAGCTCTACAATCTGTATTTTTTTCATAATTTCATCATCAATAGAGGCAAAAAATTCAGAACCTAATGAAGGGCAAAAATGTTAAAATGATCTCCACAAAGAATCTTTTTTTTGTGAACAATTGAAAATTTATGATGAGATGAAATGTTGATAAATAAAACTATACACTCAACATGATATCAATGAATATGTGCTTTTTCCCAGGCAAAGTCTTAACATTTCAAGAAACTAATTTCAAAACTACGGAAAGCCAGAAATTAAAAGAATTAAATAATTTGATGTGGATAGCACACTGTAGTTGAAAAACACATTAATATATTTTTACAGAGAAAATATGCTTATACAAAGAGGAAAAAAAATGACAAGAAATAGAAATTTGTTGAAAGAAACAGAGGGATTTGAGGTGAGAGAAGTAAATGTCCATAAGAGGAAATTGTAGCTGTGGCTAATTTTTCAAGCATTATAGGAATAAAAAGATCACAGTTCTTAGATGTTTCTTGCACTGCTACTCAATAAAAAATAAATAAATAAACAAACAAACAAGAAGGGTGGATGTAAATTGGCCAGCCTGTTTACTTTTACAATGACTTAAATACTTCATGGGCAGGACCACTATAAATTTAAATTTTCCTCTAGTGCATTGTGGTCTAAGATGTGACTTTCATGTCATGAAAAAGTTATGTTGTTCAGACGGTTTTGATTTTCATATTAGTAGAAAAGAAATCCAAGCTGATGAAGAATATATTACTGTCCTCATTTCGAACGTTTGAACACAATATATACAGCTTGGTTCCCTTATCTCTTTATTCTTGCTGAATAACTTCTTACTAGATAAACTCTTTCTCAGAAAATAAAATGCTTCATTTAAAATTACAATGCCTTGCATTGCTGTACAGTATTTCATATAGTCCTGTGTTGAATTACAACACTCCATCAGCATTTTTATTCAGTATCATGTGTTATTTATAATATTAGCTTACAGACATTGAAGTGTATCATATATCAACAAGTACTTGTTGGCTGTCAGAAAAGGTTATTTAAAGGGGAGCTTACTGTTTCTTTATTCAAGTGATTCTAAGATAACATAGAAAAATATGCATTTTTTTAAAATACAGCTGTATATTCTATATATTCCAAAAATTCTCTTAAAGAAATATAGAACAAATGACATATGAATACTAAAATGTATATTATATAAAATAATTGTACACCCTCATTTGTAGTTCAGTTGCCTTGTCTCAATAAAAGTGTATCAAAGATTAATGAGATTCAGACAAAGTCAACAAAAATGATTAAGGATAAGGTAAGATTTACATAGTATGAGACATTACAGACACAATTTGATAGGGAAAAAATGAATTTGTGAAAAGTTGAGAGAAGAATTAAAACTTATGAAGGACAAACAAAAATGGATCACTCTTTTTACCCAGTCTTGTACCTGGAAGGTAGAAAAATCTAATGCAATTCAAGGTTATATTTTTATTTAATTATATTTTTAATGTGTGCTGTAAACAATGGAGTATTAGAAGCAGCTTGGAGCATTTCATTCGCAGAATTTTTTGCATGTGGAAAGATATTTCTATTCTTTCCACAGTTAGAGTCTCTAAAATACCCCTACCAGCAAATTTCCCCATCTTTCCCCTCAGAGTCTACTTTAGTGACTACCTAGGGAAGTTTGGCTCCTAATTCATGATCTCTCCACTTACTTAATCTTTATAGATTAAAAAAAAAGTCTAAATTGGATCACAATATTAATTTTCATTTTGTGAAAAAAAATCTGTGTTTGGATATAAAATGTTACTGCTGTTATTTTACTTACTTCCACTGGGGCTTCTATTCCTAAGTCTTTTGAGTATTGCTTAAAATCTGTGATGAGATGAGATGATATAAATGATTATGAACGGCTAAAATTTGAACAGCCACATTGTCCATTGACCTATCGCGTACTGAAGCAGTATGCGGTCAGATTTTGTCTTCCAAGAAGCAACAACTCAAGCTACTTCTTGCAACTCACACGGGATTGTATATTCCTCACACTGTAAAGCACAATTCAAAAAGAAGAGTAAAAACACATTCAGAAAAAGAAAGGACACTGAAAAGTATTCACACACTCACACTAGATAATACATTTTCAGATAGAAATGTTGTTATTAAAATATATTTTAATACTTTTTATATTTACCCATTTCTTGATATGACCACAATTTTAGAATGCTTTTCATTATCTGCTTCCAACTCTGCTAAATCTGCAACAACATTTTTAATTGCTACTACATAACAGTAGGAATGAGGCAAATTCATTTTAATATTTACTTCCTACAGCAGTAAAAAGACTTTTACTCAAATATCAGGAGATTTCTTTTTCCTAAAAAACCCTTCTATTGTCTAGGAACAAGATGCTGGAGTAGATTAACTCACAAATCCAACTCCTGTGCTATAACACACTAGAACTAACCTGTATATTTAATAACTTCTTATCATTTCTTTCCAGTTGTTTGTGGACTGATGGTAATGCAATATATTAAATCACATCAGTTTTGTTCAGACAGACTTAAAATATGATTTTATCATTACTATACTTTAATAATTCTCGTACTAGTATATGAATAAACAATATCAAATTACTTTTTCTGATTCTAGAAGCATCAAATACATTTTTAAATAAAGTTTTAATTGGTGCAAGATTACATAAATACATAAATATCAAATACTATTTGAATACTCTCAAATAAAATATAAACATGCAGAGGGATTAACAGCAATGTTATTAGTTAACATGTAAGAAGCTAAAGTCAATACTCATAGAAATACTCATAGAACGATTTGACTTTGTTTTCATTTAAATTTACATTACTTTTATTCTGCTCTGAGTGTTTTATCTCTGGCTAGAATTTATCTCACTTACCTAAAATATAGCCATGTAGAGTACGAATCATCTCAGATAATTCTAGTCATCTACCTGAAACTTAATGTTTAATTCTAGCAAGTTGTTTTTATTTGTTTATTTTTGTTTGCTTGTTTGCTTTTGTTTGGTTGTTTTTTTTTGCTAGCAACAACAACAAAAAAAAGTGGGATAAAAATGACATATTCAAACCTAAAAGAGATACCTGGGAAAGACCGTGTGAACTTACCTAGGGCGATGACTAGTTCTGTCTATGTGCAATATATATACAGGAACATAGATAAATTATACCAGATGTGTAACATCTAATATTGATAACATAATAATATGAATGCTGCCTCATGTCTTACTTTACTTAGTCATCTTTTTCTCTAAGGTCAACAGAGACAAGTGCACAATAAGAGAAGAGAAGCCTGTTTTGCTCAGGGAGGTCTAAAGACTTGCGATGAACGATTTCATCAGAGACTGTGCAGGGAAAACTCCATGAAGACATTTAACTAGATCCTCAGTTTTTCTGGGGTTAAAGTCAGGTGACATAGATTTCCACTCTCAGTATAGCGAATCAATTGAGATGGATGTGTTCAGAGGGTGATTCATTCCAATCAAATACTTTTACTTTTATGTGTGTTGGACAGGCACTTTGTGCAGTGTCCTTTCATTAATACCGTCAAAATTTATCTTTGTGGTTTTCATACACTTGGCTATCTACCGAAAGAGAAATTCATAGATGACTAGTTCGGTTTAGCAATGTCTTCAGATTTGTTGTTGTCCAGTTTTCCAAAACCTTTTATATTGATTTGAAGATGACATTTTAATCTGAAAAATGTAAAATCTACACAGATTCAGTTTTAAAATGTCTCTCCACATTAATTACATGAAGTTGCAATGAATGTTGATAACAAAGTTGCAGTTGCAAATAATTTATTTCTCATTTTGACCTTTATTAGCAAACTCTACATGTACTAAGAGATCCACAGGAAGAAAAAAGGCATTTACATTCCACAAAATATGCTATACCGAATATAAATAATGGTAGCAGACATCACAAATAAACTATTTCTTAAATTTAGTGTTAATTTTGTATTAATTATATTCTCATGGTATTTAATGAGAATTTTATTCAAACATCAGCACTTCACTAAAGTAAGTCTTGTATATCATGAGATAAAAGAAAAGAAAAAAAAGTATACTTATCATTATAAAATTGAGTTATAAAGTAAAATCTGTTGAACCTCACTGTAATAAATCTATTTCTGTAACTAAAAGAATAAAAAAGGAATATTGCCATAGAGTCAAATCACTGTGTATGGTGACAGTACCTTATGATTTTACAAAGGAACTATGTATTCTTTTGCTTCATACAAGTAATTACCACTGTTAGTAGCAAATGTGAACAATGCTAAGATAAAAATCTTTCATGTACATAAACATTGAAATAGGAAGTACTAATCAAAATATCCACAATGTTCACTGTAGCGCACACTTCGTGGTAATTTAGTTATCAGCAATCTCTTAATAAGGCAACCCAATAAAAACTGAAAAGAATGTTTGCATTCATTTTTTCCTGTTAGCGACTTTTACATCAACACCTACTCTAAGTCCAGGGTTCTCAATTAAGTGTAAAAGAGCCAGTAGTAGAGGAGAAAATGATGGCCTATCGAGTTGTTCAATCAAATACAGAGATTTGATCAGTGAGTTCGCTATTATAGTTTCAAAAGAGAAAAATCACAATAATAAAGAAAACATTATGTTTTCATCACAGTACCCATAATGGACACGCTGAGACTGAGTTCCAACTAGACAGCCACACAGTTTACAAAGATCTCAGAAAAGTGCACTGCTAATTTAAAAGAAAGCACCTGGTTTGTTTGAAAATCCAAAGCTTTTCTGAGATTTTTATGTCTGTTTTTTATAAACCTCCATTTTTTCCACCACTCCTTACATGGTGAGTGTTGTGTTGGAGAACAAAATCAAGCTGGATTTCTACAGGTATTCAGAAAACATGATAGTAACTAACGGATATTCATTTCAGTAAAGCAATTCACATTTGCATGTAATTGATTCAGATAAAATCTGAGGATTTTTTCTGCTTACAGTGAAGTTTTTATTTAACCCTTTAAAGCTACTTTGTGTATTTTCTACTTCCTTTCAAAAGAATATCTTTAAGAAGAAATTTTTCTATGATGTTTTAACATAGGAGTTATTACACTTAAAACACTAACAAAAATGTCAGCAACAAAATACATATGTGAATAATATCATTTCTTAGGGTATTGCCTGCATGTATCTTCTATTTCTCATTGAATGTCTTTCATTGCTTTGTGGCTGTATTTTAAGGGAAATGTGAAATGTTTCATAATCAAGGGAGTCAAAATTGTATCCATAGGACAAATAATTGATTCTGGGTGAAGATAATAATAGTAAGCATCTGTTCTAGTAAACAGGCCATTTTGTGGACAAATCCTGGTCTCTTTTACATTACTCTAGATCTCAAAAAAATCAAGGGTGCTGCCTGTGTGAACTGAAATTCTGATTAGAGAATCTCTGGACATAATTTTGGAATTAAACTAAGGGAATTAAAACCCTCCCTTTTAAGGGTTGGAATGGGATATTTAAGACAAAAAAGGCAAAAATAATTTTCATTGTTAAAAATGAGAAAGAGAGGGTCTAATGCAGAACATGCTTTCTGTCTAACATGTATTCATATGCACAAAAGAGTGGAAATTTTATTTGCATTTTTGTTTTAGTTCTAGTTTTGTTCTAGTTGTTTGGTTCTAGTTATTAGCTTATGCTGTTCTGCCTACTTCTAAATGCCTTTATTTTAACTGTAAAGTTAACCTGAAGTAGGCATTTGACTGGCTTTGCAAACTTACCTTCAGGGATCTTGGCATACCATCAATGCTTACAAGATTGCTTTTTAGTTTCAACCATCAGACACTGAAGGGGATCTAAGAAGCTGATGACAGCACAGGTGACATGCTGCAATTCTAGGCAGGGTGAACTGGGGTGCTCTGTGCTCTTCTATTGTCCCCAATGGTTACCTCATGAAACCTAAGAGAAAAGTGTTTCACATGATAAGAGTCAATAAAATGTTTAATCAGGTTGTTTAATTTAAAATACTCAAATAAAGGAAGCATTGTATGTAAAAAGAAGACCTACATAACCTGAAAGCATGTAAGGCATAGGGCCGCCTAATAACAAATACTCAATTTTATAAGCAAATATCCATTTTTCTTTAAGTGAAACAGAATTAAAAAAATGTTTGGATCAAGCTTTTTGGTTGAATATATCTTTAAATACATATATTTAATATATTTTATATATATATTTATATATAGGGGGTATAATAAATTTGATGTGGAAACTTGGTATAAGAGCAAAGAAAGCAAAAGGCCTAGTTTATCAGGAGTTGAGAGAGGAAGGGATTTTTTTCTTCTTTCTTTGAAGCAAGAGAAGCAGCATAACCAATTATAGAAAAATATGATTAATTCCCTACATTGACAAAAACAACTACATTTGTCACTTTCTAACCATCTTCTATTCATCAAAATATTGAGAACAGGTGAGTCGTCACTCTCTTCTGTTGAAAAACAATCACTTTAATGTACATAAATAGGCATCTCAGAAGGATCTCCCATTATCAACATTTTCTTTCTTTTTTTTGACAATTAGAGTATTCTGTGAAAAGGAGGAAGAGATTCAGCATTGCAGTTTACCACTGAATACCCTTTAGACCAAGAGAAAGAATTCATAGTTTCATTTTTTTCAAAATATGCCACCTAGAAAAAAACTGTCATTGACATTATTGTCTCTTTTGTCTTCTATATGCTTCTAGTCTGAATAACTTGTTCTCTAAGGGCCCAATTCTGCAAATATTGCACTTGACTAATTTTATTTTCATGTCTATTTCCTTTGAAGTCAAATGCATCAGGAAGATGAATGCAAGTAATCATATTATAGACACTTAAAGAACCAGGTCTGGAATTTAAATGTAGCAGAGCATGTTGGTCTAATCAGCCTAGGAAATATTTATTTCTACTTGAAAACATTAATTTGAAACTTTTAAATTGTTTAAGTTTGGGGAAAATGAAGTAAGTGATGAATGGTGGGGAAAACCTTTTTTGAACTGTATGAACTGTATTTCCATATCTTGATTACTGTGATGTCTGCTGAATGCCTCTTCCAGTTTTCTTTAAGATAGAGTCAGGAACACTATCCGGGAAAACAAAGCAATTATCCTAAAATAGCTCTTCCGATACTTTTCTTTACAACTGATACATGAGAAAGGATATTTTGACTTTGTCACTTCTTGGTAATATTTGATAATTTCTGATTTGGGGGACAAACAAAATTAATAGGATTTAATGAAATTTCCTGCTTTATTAGATTCCTTTTCTACCTTTTTTTCATCACAGTTCTGCTTAGATTGTGTGGAGAATTCAGGGGCTCGTCTTATTTGAGGGCAACATAAACAGATTTTCCGTTAGTATTTTACTCATAGCACTTGGATGCAGTCTTCTATCAAAAACTTCCATTTCTGCTACTAACTTTCATTCTACTAATTATTTGTTTTTTGGATAAAATTGTATTTAAAAGAATTGAGGAAAATTGCAAACATTGTAAATGGATATGGTTTCATATTTGAAATGTTTTTATTTAAATTATTAAAAAAGGAATCCTTTAAAAAGTCTTCAGAAAAAAACAAATGTTGTCATTTGTTTTGAAGACATATAGATATACATATTATACATACATATTTTTTCTAAATTCCCACCATTTTTAATGAGAAACATCTGCGGCATAATATGACTACAAATTCAATGTCAACATCTTTTCTATCTCTTCCATACTGCCTGTATTTTTTTTCCAAAAAGAAAAAGATTTTCAGATTTCTTCATTATTTTATTTTCATCTAACTATATTCCCAAATAATTACTTCTTAGGAAGTTCACGCCTCACTGCTCCTAGCAGGTGCCCCTTATTTGCAAAAAAATTTGCTTGCTTCTAGCAAGCAAAGCAACAAGTAGCAAAATAACTTTTAGTCTGTATATTTTGATTTAATTGATATTTTTTGTTAATGAGGAAAAGTGTAGTTATTGTTCTGCTTTAGCATTTTATTAAGTAAATGAACATATATAATGCACATATATGTCAAAAAAGGTTGTATCAAACAGTGTACCTTTTCAAAAGAATTATCTTTAGCATAGTATTCTTGATGTCTTTTACAGTGATATCTAGGAAACTTTTCATGGAAAGAAGAAACTAAAGTGATAATATTGATGAAACTGGGGGAATTAGAACTTTGGGGATTGTATTTCCTCACTGATTAAGTTATCCTAAGTAAGACAATGTTAATTTTGTAGTTAAGTATAATGTTGTCCTTGGAACTTGTGGTACTGCAATATTTTTTTTACTAATTTACCTGTTTCATGTCTTCTACTGAGAGAGCACTTTGCTTAAGTCAACATTTTACAGCCCAAGATCATACTCTTTTTCTCTTTAGTAAGCTTAATTCAGGATCAATCCTGAATGGTACTGAGCAGTTTGATCCAAGATCTAGCAAGCACTAAACTACATACTTAAATTTATGTATGCAGGTAGTCAGACTGAAAGGAATAGAAGATTATGTGATTTAAGTAGTTTGTTGGAGCTGGGCCAAACTATTCAGTATATAGAAACTCTCAAAGGTATAAGCAATCTCATCTCAGAAGTAGTCCAATTTAAGAGCCTGCATAAAATTCTACCTTAACAAAACCATAACTTTACATTTATAGATGTGCCTTACCTTTACTGCTGTGGAAATCAATGGACCATTTCTAAGGTAAAAATGATATTAGAGCCCTGTTAACTATACACACCTCTTAATTGGATGACATAAATATAACAGTTTTATATTCCTTTCTCTAATAAAACAACTTGTTAAATACAAAAGAATTTCATTTCAAAGTTGTTGACAGTCACTCACTTACTGATTGAAAACTTCATAATCTCACTCTGTTCATATTACAGACTTAACACTCCAGCTCTTGTTTCTAAATCAGGATGTTGCAGTCTGGATTAGGGGATGATGAGATGACAAAAAAAAAAAAAAAAAAAGAGGTTTGGGAATTGGACTCAAAAATATAGGGACTTGTCCTGTTTAATAGCTTCATCAATAACCTGAAGAGAGATGATGGAGTACACTAGCATCAAGGTTGTGGATGACCCAAACGGGGGGAACCAGCTGATATACATTAAAGAAGAGCTGTTATCCAGAGGGACCTGGACGGGCTGGAGGGGCCACCAGGAACCTTACAGAACTCAAGCAGGACAATTGCTAAGTCTTAACTATGAGAGAGAAGGTCTCCCTGCAATGACAGAGGCTTGGACCTGGCTGGCTGGGGAGCAGCTCTGACCCCAAATTGCTGGTGGATGCTCAGCTGGGCATGAGACAGCAGTGTGTCCTGGCAGCAAGCAAGGCCAAGAGTCCTCTGTGCTAACAGGAGCAGACCAGCAGATAGAGGGGAATGATCATTCCTCTCTCCTCAGTACTTCTGAGGCTACATCTAAGGCCTTGCCTTCACTTCTGAGTCTCTGTCCAAGAAACACATCAATAGACAGAATACATTCAGCAAGGGTCCCCTGGCTTGTGAGAGACTACAGCACTTGCTGTGTGAAGAGAAGCTGCAAGAGATGGGCTTATTCAGATGGGTAAGAGAAAAAATTGGAAAGACCTAGAAGAAGGCCCTTCATACCTACTAGATCACCAAGACAACAAAGTCAGGCTCTTCCCAGAGATACATAGTGGGAAGAGGAGGGGTGTAAGTTCAAAGAAGAGAGGTTTAGCCTGGACAAAAGGAAGATGATTTTCTCCATGAGGACAGCTGAGCAGTGAGAGTATCCATTCTTGGGGTTTTCAAGATGTGATGGCGCAACCTGGTCTGACCTCATAGCTACCCTTGCTTTGAACAGGAACGTGTACCTATATGGCCTCCTGAAGTCCCTCCAGAAGCCCGGCGTCAGATAGAGGACTCCTAAAGTCCCCTATTTGAATTTTCCTGTGATCCTATGATCCTTGTGATCCTATGATCCTATGGTATTTCTAGTATCATTAATTTCTGTTGTGAACTTTCTAAAATTAGAACTACTCCAAAAGCATCTTAAATCCTTATTCAGTGTGCTGCCAAAGGGGAAAGAGACATGGAAATAATGCTAAGATAAGAAAAACTTCTCAGAAACCTCCTGAGATATGCAAGTTCCATGCTGTTTATGTATTTGTTTATTTATTTCAGGGATCAAGTGACTTCTGGATTTCAATAATGTTATTTCTTCTTTCTGGCTACCTGCATTTTTAAGTTCAAAATGCAAAGCATATATCAGTTTTTGTAAGTACTAAAACGCATAGAGTTTTTGACTGCTTGGAAGAACAGCCTGGAGGTAGGGAGCTTCTCATCTTTTGAAAGCCTCTATTCATTGTTGTACTTTTTGGAATTTCTGCATTCATTGTGTAAGACGTTATGCTGGAAGTAAAATAAAATATTAACTCTTATGAGCGGTAGGGAGAAAACTATGAAGTCCTTAAGAAACATAAGTTACGCACAATACGCACAAGTTGTTAAGTAAGTACTGTAAGGGTAATGTTGATTTACAATATGTAGCATCATTAGAAACAATATCTACATTCAAGAAATCAGCTCTAAATGACAAAAACAACAACAACAAAATCTCACTACAAATAAACACAGCCAGAAAGATGTAAATGTAATTATACTTTATCAAAATTTAAAAACAAAACAAGAGTTCATTATCTTCATCAAGACTTCTTTCTATTTAATAAGCCATATAAACTTCTGCAGTGGTACAGGTTATGTGGAAGTGTATGAACAAAGGTTATAAATAATTGATTGAACCACCTTGTGTTGAGCAAAAAGCAGCTTCTATCAATGAAGCTCTAAGAGATTTCATCTATCCCAATATTCTTAAAAGGATTGTGGCAGTAAGAAAGACAAATGGGTTCTTTATCATGCCATCAGCATTAATTTTTCATGATGGCAAAGGACTGGGTAATTGATAGAAAATGGAACAAATTCTACAAGTTATCTGAAAACTGCAAGAGGAACAAAGAGAGCATCTTGTATGTTGAATTTTTCAACTGCATTTGTTTCTGCTTTTAGAATATGCATAAATATATAACAGCAGATATTAAAAAACAAACAGATTAAAAATAATGACCCATAATCAGGTTTTTGAACAATGCAGCTAAATCCTAAGGCATTTTCCTCTGTTTTCTTAACAAAAATATTTATCTAGCACTGTCATCCATAATGTATTGAGGTCATCTTAAAAAATAAACCAAACACACTTGGTCAGCTAATTAAAATAGTGAACAATGTATATTCTGGCATGGGGAAATGTTTCTGTTTTTTATTTTTTATGTCTTAGAAAGTAGTAATTATACTTAGTCTTACGTATGCAGAGATACAGAAACAATCTGCTTTAGTAAATTGTAAATGAGATCCATTTATGGACTTCTAGTTTCAAAGTTCCATACATTGATCTTCCACTTTCTCTTTTTTATTAACAATTTCTATTTCTATGGGAACTTCTATTTTTCAAACAAGTAATACAGAAAAAAAAAAAAATCATTATCCTAAACAAACATTTAAAATAGATGTATATGCACTTCATGAATTCATTTTATGTTCATTTTATTGAAATGCTAAAAGTCCCTCTTACCTAGGAAATATGGTTGTGTCAGTTTAAAAATCACTTTGTTCTAATTTTCTCTCATAAATCTCTGCATATATTTAATGAATATGATTTATAGTGCATAAGCATACTTTGATACTTACAATCGTATCTCCTCATTAAAAAGATATTAATAAAGAAAATGTAATACTGCAACCTTTTTCACAGTAAGTTTTTTTTATATTTATAGGCATAGTATTAGACTTGAAATATGTCACATTTGCAAAGATTTAGGTCATCTGAATATTAGATTATTTTCACTTTATTGGCAAACTCCAAGCTATTCATAAAAACTAAACCATTCTCTCATAGGTGGCTTTTCATCTACCTTGTTAGAAATAAATAGCCATTTAATCCTAGAACATTTTCAGCAGTGCCCCTGAATAGTGACCTTTTATTACTTTACAGAATACATATATATGTATATATGTAGAGATTTTTCACCACTGACAGACAGACAACCAGAATTGTTCAGAGTCCCAGGATTACTTAGGATCTCTACCATACCTCAGATTTCTGAATTAAGCCCTTAGGAAGAAACCAGGAAAACCTGAGAATTCCCACTGCAACTGGGGCTCTAAAAGGTTCTAGATTTTCTTCTACAAATGCTACATCCTTCATTCAAACTGTGGTTATCTATATTAAAAAACCTGGAACAATGTCAGACTAGGAAGCTTATCACCAGGAAGAATTGATGACATCCTAAATCCAGGCAGAGCATCCTAGGAATACTGTGTTTTATTCTCTAAATCTCATCAAGTCAAAATACAGAAATTTCACACTAGAGGGATGGAAGCCTGTCTTCTGCTACCCAGTAGATAATTCTATATTTTCTTTTATAACCTACCAACCTTTTATTTTTCCATACTACCTTTGCTGAAAGACTGTTTAAAAATCTTTTAAAGATCTGAATCCTTCTGATTTATTACTACACTACCACTATCTGATAGCTATTAATTCCTGTGTCTAATTTTTGGTTGGTTTTGGTTTTATAAGCCACTCTGTATCCTAGAGAATTTATTCCAAGGATTTATTTGACTGGCAATAACATATCTTCCTAATCTTTTTTTTGCTAGCCTAAGTAAGCCAATATCTTTAAGTTTCCCCTTAAGGAAGAGGAGAAGAAAGAAAGGAGTAGAATCTGCTATCTAAAAATTTAAACTAGTAACTGCCCAATTAAGGATTCTTAATCCCTTAGAAGTATTTTACAAGCAGCACTTCCTAGATGTTGTTAATAATGGAAATGTTACTCTTTTAAAAAGATTAGAAAGGCAACAAGCATTCCTAGAAAGCACAGCTAAATCTCAGTAGATAACTAGGCTGGAGACAGAAGCGAGGTGGACAAGGCTTAGGCAAAGCTATGGGATGCCAGCTGGGTCCTTGCCATTGAATTTCCCAGACTTTGTATCAGGATGAGGACAGAGTAAAAGAGGAAGAAGAGGATAAATAAGTGAAAAGGAACTTCTTCATTCAAAGCCTAAGTAAGTGACACCTCTGCTTCTTAAACCAGAAGATTCAAAAGGGTTTATAATTGGACAGATATCTTGTAGAAGCTGGAAGAAAATGCATCTGTACATAGGTCACTCTCTGCATTACTTTCACTGATGTTATGGTAGTTACTGTATAGTTTCATTTCCTGAGGTAAATGCTGAGTAAATATTATTGATTATAGCTTGTTCACTGTTATCTATGATCCTGTTATTCTTTACCAAGATAAGCAGATAAGAAAAAAAAAAAGCCAAAGAGATAGAATCCAACCTAAAATTTCTAGAAAGATCATTATTTCTTTTTCCTAAAAAATTACTGCCAGCCACTCTAATCAAATATGAATTTTATTTCTAATTCACTTTTATTATCATATATGTTACAAAAATGAATAAATTGTTACGAAGTCCAAGAAACAAATAGAATTAGCCAGTAGAGTTACTTAAAAACACATAATTTTGATAAGGGCAAATTGAAAATTTAAATACCTGAAAATTTAACTCTTTTCATGCAATAAGTGACAAAGTCCAACTTTTTGGATTCCAGAGTACAAGAATACAGTAATATCCATAAAATATCCATAAAAACAACAACCTCAAATCCTATAGGGACAGGCCACAACAAACTCAGAAAGATTATTCACTTGCTTAAAATTAAGGAGATACTTAGACACTTTCATAACCTGACAGCTTAAAATCTCTCAGGTGTCAATTAGTGTTAACTCCAGTGAAGTCAATGGAATCCATTCACATCAGGTTAAATTTTTCCCCAGGAACATCATAAAACTAATAATTATTTGAGTCTTCTGATGGTAATTTAGTGACTAACTAAATGGGGTCTTATGTATTGCTTCAAAAGCTTTGTATATGCAAATATTATTACATCTTGGATTTGTACATGCTAATGTAGCAAATAAAACTTGTTAGCATTACTATATGAGAACAGGAACTGCACTGATGTTACTGCAAATTACATTACAGTGAGTAAAAATTATGTTTTGCTCCCAACTTTGCCAGTGACCTTTGGCATATTGCATCAACTATGTTTCTTTTCAGCTTTACATTTAGAAAAGATAAGGGGACCTTGGTGGAGTGTTTATATCAACATCTAACCTAAATTCTAAGTAAGTATTCTGGGATATCTCTTTTTTTTTTTTCAGAGAAAAGGCTGAAGTATACTGGAAGATTTATATCAAAGCAAGTACTTATTTGCCCCGTATCTTTATATGCTGAAGAAAGTTTATAAAATTGTGAAGGAAAATTTAGTAAGACTTTCCCAGGGTATTTTTACAGTCTCCAACAATCAATTATTCAGGAAGTATCCCTTATTTAATAGTTCTTGAAATTTGGCAGCAAAGGAGCAAAAGGAGAAAAAAAATGTGGAGCAAAGATGTATTCCTTCAATTTTCTTCAAATGAAATAGCAATGTCAGATGGGTAAAAATAACTAAATAAAAGTAATTATTGCTACTATTTGCTTTCCATCACTATAGATATTTCCATTTTTTTTAATTCACTAATGCATTTCTTTCTACCTTCTTATAGCACATTACTATAAAATTACTATAAATTTACTATAAAATTATAAAATTATTATCGCCCTATTTTATAGTGCAAAATACTTCCTTGTTTAAGCAGAACAAGCTTATACAACCTCATTCCTGCACCATAAAATGTTCCTTGACTATGAGCTCTACATGACAGCATCCAAGGAGAAAATATAAATCAGCTTGTAATAATTCCCATATAGGAAAAATAATCATCTGTTATACAAGTAACTTTTCTCAGATTACCAAAACACTTACAGATCTGAAAATTGTCATTTTTACATACTCACCTGCACAAAAGAGAAATGAAATGAAACCTTCATCACACCCACTTGCAAGATGAAGCATATTCTGTTCCAGCAATTTCCCCTCTAAATAATTTAGTGACCAGTCAAAACAAAAAAAAAACTTTTCATTCTGTGTTTATGTGATCAGTATTGCATACTGTATGCTTATGTATAATAAAAAAGTTCCATCTTTGTGTGAGGAAGAACTTCTTTCCTGTGAGGGCGACAGAGTCCTGGCACAGGCTGCCCAGAGAGGCTGTGGAGTCTCCTTTTCTGGAGATCTTCCAAACCCTCCTGGATGCCACCCTGTGCCATGTGCTCTGGGTGTCCCTGCTTAAGCAGGGGAGTTGGACTAGATGATCTCTAGAGCTCCCTTCCAACCTCAACCATTCTGTAATTCTGTAATTCTGTAATAAAAGCAATCATTTCACATTAAGTCTCTAAAAAGTGTTTGTCTGTCTTTTTGGGTCAAAGAGCTCCTAAGGCAACTCAATACCCACAGATTCATAAGCCCTGATGGGATGCACCCCAGAGTGCTGCGTGAGCTGGTGGATGTCATAGCTAAGCCACTCTCCATCATCTTTGAAAGATCCTGGAGAACGGGGGTGGTGCCAGAGGACTAGAAGAAAGCCAATGTCACACCAGTCTTCAAAAGAGGCAAGAAGGAGGATCTGGGCAACTACAGGCCAGTGAGCCTCTCCTCCATTCCCGGAATAGCTCATACTGGCCATTGTCTCCAGGCACGTGGAGGACAAGAAGGTGCTCAAGACTAGTCAGCATGGGTTCACCAAGGGGAAATCATGCTTGACTAACCTGATAGCCTTCTATGATGGATTGACCAGCTGGATAGATGAGGGGAGAGCAGCAGATGTCATCTATCTTGACTTCACCAAGGCTTTTGACACCGTCCCTCACAACATTCTCCTGGACAAGCTCTGGAAGTGTGGTATAGATGAGTGGACAGTGAGGTGGATTAGGAATTGGCTGGATGGAAGAGCTCAGAGAGTGGTGATCAGTGGCACTGAGTCTAGCTGAAGGCCTGTGTTGAGCGGTGTCCCCCAGGGGGCAGTCCTTGGTCCCATCCTGTTCAAATTATTCATCAATGACCTGGATGAAGGGATGGAGGGCAGGTGATCTTGCCCCTCTATGCTGTCCTGGTGAGGCCACATTTGGAGTATTGTGTCTAGTTCTGGGCCCCACAATAAAAGAGGGATGTGGAGCTGCTGGAGAGAGTCCAGCACAGGGCCACAAGGATGATCAGGTGCCTGGAACATCTTCCCTTTGAAGAGAGGCTGAGGTAGCTGGGTCTGCTCAGCCTGGAGAAGAGAAGGCTGAGAGGGGACCTGGTCAGTGTCTATAAGTACCTCAGAGGATGATGCTGGCCTCTTTTCAGTAGTGGCCACTGATAGAACTAGACGAAATGGCCAGAAACTAAAGCATTAAAAGTTCCACAGCAACTTAAGGAAAAATTTGCTGACAGTGAGGGTGACAGAGCACTGGAACAGGCTGCCCAGAGAGGCTGTGGAGTCTCCTTTGGAGAACTTCAAAACCTGCTTAGATGCAGCCCTGTGCCACATGCTCTAGGTGGCCCTGCGTGTGCAGAGGGTTGGACTAGATGACCTCTTGAGGTCCCTTCCAACCTTAAGCATTCTATGGTTCTATGATTCTATGATTTTTAAACAATTTAACATACTAGTAACATTTTTAATAGTCAATGTTAAAATATGAAACTACTTTTTATGACTGTAAAATGGTAATGGTTTCAGATCAAAAAACACTGAAAAATGAAAAGTGAAAGCACTCTGTCATTAGGCTGTAGTTCTCTGCTTCAGCCTTCATTCCATACATATTTTTGGATTTTGTTTCATGTATATACTGTAAGGCATATATCAGAAAAGCTTAAGTATTGTTTCTGTTTTTTGGCCATTGACACTCTTTGTCAAGGTTTAATTATCAGTAAATTAATTCCCAATCCAGTGCTGAGTCTACAGGCATCTTCAGAACTCGGTCATGATCCTGTCTCTCATAATGAGCTAAATGAATCTCTTAATATTACTAGATTTTTTCTTCAGATAACTTTTTATATTTTCTATATACGAACTCATTATATTTTCTAGATACTTCTCCACAACTTTTCTAGATAAACTTATTAGTCGTATATTTGATATTCTTGTGGAAATCTTCAAATTTATGTGGCAAAGCTTTGTAACAATAATATTAAAAACTTTCAAATACAGATCCAAGTGCGTGAATTTGTGCTCTGTGTTTTATAAGTTTACTCTGTCCTGACTTTCAGTTCTTCCTTTCTTCAATACATCTTCTCTTTTAGCTTTTCTCCTGTTATCATACATTACTCAGAAATTATTTTTCCACTGCCCTTCCTTCTCTCCTTGCTTCTTCCTTTCATCACTCCCTATTTTCCTTCCTTCCTTCCTTCCTTCCTTCCTTCCTTCCTTCCTTCCTTCCTTCCTTCCTTCCTTCCTTCCTTCCTTCCTTCCTTCCTTCCTTCCTTCCTTCCCTTTCTTCCTTCCTTCCCTTTCTTCCTCCCTCCCTCTCCCCTTCTTCCCTCCCTCCCCACTTCTTCCCTTCCTCTCCCCTTCCCTCCCTCCATCCTTCCCTCTCAGTCTCATTCTTCTCTTCTCCCTTTCTTAAAATAATTTTTTTTTGCATTCATGAAATGAGATACCAATACCAATTTAATATAGAGAGATTTAGGTTGAGAACTCCACAATTTATACAAGAGTTGTTGAGTCCTCCAAAGCAAGATCTAAATGGAAACAAAGAAACAATAATTCAACAATTCCAGCTAGAATGAGAGGCGCATAGAGAGCTGAACCCAAATGCCTTTATGTAAATGCACACAGCATGGCAAATAAACAAGGGGAACTGGAGATGTGTATGCAACTGAAGGGCCATGATCTCATTGCAATTACCAAGACATGGTAGGACAGCTCTCATGACTGAAACATGGCCATGAATAGCTTTAGGCTTTTCAGTAAGGACAGGCAAGGAAGATGAGGTGGCAGAATTGCTCTTTCTGTGAAAGAGCAACTGGAATGCTCAGCACAGAGCTCAGCATAGGCGAGCATGAAGCACGAGTCGAGAGCCTGTGGGTGAGGATTAAAGGGCAGGCCAACAAGGACGACACAGTTGTGGGAGTTTACTACAGACCTCCTGACCAGGGAGAGGAAGTGGATGTGGCCTTCTACAGCCAGCTGCAAGAGGCCTCACGATCCCAGGCCCTGGTCCTTCAGCCACCCTGATGTCTGCTGAGATAATCACACAGCTAGGAGCAGGGGAGAGGCACTGCTAGACTTGATATTAACAAACAGAGATGGTCTAGTGGGAAATGTGAAGGCTGGAGGCAATCTTGGCTGCAGTGACCACGAGATGCTGGAATTCATGATCCTGCAAAGAAGCTGGACAAGAAGTAGGATTGCAATCCTGGACTATAAGAGAGCTAACTTTGACCTCTTCAGGGAACTCCTTGGAGGAATCCCCTGGGCAAGGATTCTAGAAGGCAAGGGAGTCCAGGAGAGTTGGCTAAAATTCAAATACCACTTTCTCCAAGCTCAAGATTGGTCCTATAAGAACAGATAAGAAAGAAGTCGAGCAAGGCGGGCAGGAGACCTACATGGATGGGCAAGGAGCTGTTAGATAAACTTAATGAGAAAAAGAGTATGTACATAATAATGGAAAAAGTGCCAGGCCACTTGGGAAGAATGTAGGAATGTTGTTAGAGAATGAAAGGAAAGCCAAGAGATGTCAGGGACAGCAGGAAGGCCTTCTACAAATACATCAACAGCAAGAGGAAGACTAGGGAAAATGTTAGTCCACTGCTGAATAGGGAGGGTGCCTTGGTGGCAGAGGATGCAGAGAAGGCAGAGTTACTAAATGCCTTATTTGTTACTGCTAAGTCTACTGCTAAGTCTAGTGCCCATGAACTACAGAGCCTGGAGACAAGAGAAAGAACCAGGACAGAGGAGGACTTTTCGCTGGTCAAAGAAGATTGGGTTAGGGATTGTTTAGGCAAACTGGACACCTGTAAATCTATGGGCCCAGACGAGATGCACCAACAGTGCTGAAGGAACTGGCGGGAGTTGCTCTTCAACTTATTCATCAATGACTTGGTTTGGACAAGGGCACAGAGTGCACTTTCAGCAAGTTTCCAGATGATACAAAACTAGGTGGAGTGGCCGACACTTCCAAGGGCTGTGCTGCCATTCAGAGAGACCTAGACTGGATGGAGAGTTGGGCAGAGAGGAACCTCATGAGGTTCAACAAGGACAAGTGCAGGGTCCTGCATCTGGGGAGGAATAACCCCAGGCACCAGTACAGTTAGGGGTTGACCTGCTGGAAAGCAACTCCACAGAAAGGGATTTGGGAGTCCTGGCTGACAACAGGTTAACCATGAGTCAGCAATGCAACCTCATGGCCAAGAAGGCCAATGGGATCCTGGCTGCATCAGGAGGAGCGTCGCTAGCAGGTCGAGGGAGGAGATCCTGCCCCTCTGCTCAGCTCTGGTGTGGCCACACCTGGAGTATTGCATGCAGTTCTGGGCTCCCCACTACAAGAAGGACATTGAGCTTCTAGAGAGAGTCCAGTGGAGAGCCACAAAGACGATTAAGGGACTGGAGCATCTATCGTATGAGGAAAGACTAAGCAATCTGGGCCTGTTTAGTCTGGAGAAGAGAAGATTGAGAGGGGATCCGATCAACATGTACAAGTGCCTTAGGGGTGAATGTGGGGCCAAACTCGTTTCTGTGGTGGCCAGTGACAGGACAAGGGGTGATGTGTGCAAGTTGAAACACAGGAAATTTAATCTCCATATGAGGTGGAACTTCTTTACTGTGAGAGTGACAGAGCCCTGGAACAGGCTGTCCAGAGAGGTTGTGGAGTCTCCTTCTCTGGAGATCTTCCAAACCCTCCTGGATGCCACCCTGTGCCACGTGCTCTAGGTGTCCCTGCTGGAGCAGGGGGGGTGGACTAGATGATCTCTAGAGGTCCCTTCCAACCTTAACCGTTCTGTGATTCTGTGGATAAGTGTGCAAAACAAAACAAAAAAAAAATTCTACACAGTTTATATTAAAAATTCTTTCTTCAAGTGGGAGGGAGTTGGTAGGAAATTCTTTTCCTCGCCTATTGAAGTTTACATTTTTTATATATTCCAACATGGATTTTATGCTGTAATCTATATTTGCATGCAAAAATTCATCTTTTTTTTTGATGAATTTATTGATTTCTTTATTGATTTGGCTTTAGTTTTTTGGACTTTCTGAGGGTTCACTCCATCCTCTCATCAGGTCGTTGATGAGTAAGTTGAATCCCATATTGATCCCTTGGGTATATCACTGACTACAGACCTGACTAGAGTTTGCACCACTGAGCACAGCCCTCTGAGCTCTGCCATTCAGGCAGTTCTCAATCCACCACACGTCCCATTCATCTAGGTGTCTGAGGTGGCTTATAAGGATCTTAACATATGGGAAACAGTGTCAAAAGCCTTCCTGAAGTCACGATAGAACAAGATCTACTCTTTCTTCTTATACCTAGCCAATCTATCGTAGAAGGCGATCATTTTGATTTAGCATGATGTGTATGCATGCTGACTACTCCTAATTACCTTCTTATGCATCATAAGTTTGGAAATGATGTCCAGGATTAGCTGCTCCATCATCTTTCCAGGGGTCAAGGTGAGGCTGATGGGTCTATATAGCTCTGAGTCCTTGCAGATTTCAATGCAGTTTTCAATTTATACTATCCCTCCAGAAACAGTTATTTGACCGATAATCTTAATCCCTGAAATAGATTTTCAACCTTTTATTACTTTTAGTTTGCTTGTTTATTCTGTTGTTGTTGCTTATTGTTTTTTTTTTTTTTTTTTTGAGCTGTCTATATTTTTTTATTCATGTGCTGGCTGTTGCAAACTGAGGCATTGAAATTGCAGTGAGAGTCTCAGAACTATTCCTAGCCTGCCTGCAACAAAACTTTATGAGCCTACAGTTGCAATATTTTCTGACATATTTTGGTGACCTGGAGGATTATCCCTAGTTCTCATCTGAACAAAACTGTAACTTTAAAACCTTTGGATATCACCTACTGCAACCATGTAATCTGAACAACCTGGGCAGGAAGAGAGAGCATTATCTCATTTAATGTCTCCAAGGCAATGTGACTTTTCAGCTCTAAAAATGACTGTAGAATTATTTTTCTACCATATAATTCCTCGATGTCTATGAAAAATTTCTTCTGAGGAGCTTTTCCTGCTCCATCACTGATTCAAGTAACGTAACAGAGCAAGTATTTTGTTTGCTTTCGTTAAGTTGAGTATTAAAGCCACAAAAATATATTTAATGCATTCAGCTTAAAATACTGGTTTTCACTTTTATATTATAGTGTCTATAATTATTTTCTATAGCAGTAGGAACACCCTTTTTTTCCACTAACATACAACAGAAATCAAGCACTTTTGATGCAAAATGATTAAAACTGTCAAACCTCTCAGCTGAACCTAAATCATACTGTTTTTAAAAGAAATACCATTGATGTGTGAAACTTACATTTATAATTTCTGTTTGAATGAAAAAGTATGGATAAAAGAGCTGGAAAGCAGCATGCTTTGAAATCGTCATGCCTTTTTTTTATCCTCTTATATAAAACCACTCTGAAATCAGAAAAAAAAAACCTGCTTCTCTAGAATTGTTGATATATTTACAATGTTACTTTTCTTAAATGGATTGGGGCATAGGGTATAGGTGTCGTCATCATTATTTGAGAAATGGGAAAAATCAGGCACAATGCAGACCAACCTGTATAAATAATGCTATATAAATGCATACCATATTATCAGTATGATAGCTAGATGTTTCTTAGTTTAATCTGATGGAAACCTAAGAAATGAATTTAATTTGTAAGTCTATATAAACATTCTTATAAAACTCTTAAATCCTCTTTTCCTTATGTGTTTCCTTAATGTTTCTCATTTCCCTTTTCATCAGTACTTTGTATTAACTTGCAAGGAAAGCGTCAGTGTGTGTCCAAGTAAAGTTTAACTTAATTTGTCTTCTTTAATAATATTTATTACAACATAACTTTTAACTATACAATGCCTGTTAAATGACTTTTGATCAATGCATATCAAATGTAGATCAAAGATGCAGATACTCCCATTACTGGGAGGGTTTTTCATAACTATTTGGCTGTTTGTCCACTCTGTTTTAAGGATCTTTCCCTAAATCCCTAATTTTTTCCCTGTCTTTTTTTGCAAGCTCTTTTTTTCCATCTTCAATGACTCCACCTAGGCCAATAGTATTCAGTTCTTCAGTACTCTCACAGCTGCATATAGAGGTATATTTCTAAATTTAGCTTGCCCTCTAGATATTCATCTCATTGAGATGTCCTTATATTCTGTAAAATCGCTGGACAAAACTCTATCTTGATTGTTCTCCCTCCTGCCGCATGTGGAGGATAGCCTGGTATTTCAGCACAATCAAATCCAAGCTTTGTTCTCTTCTGATGGTCAGAAGGGGTGGTTTTGTTGTTTATCACCTGCCACAAATTCTTTCAGCTTGTGTGAGCTGTTCATCAACAGTTTGTATGTCTACTGCCTCAAAATGGATTTATAGTTATTATTTGTACTGTCTTGTTTCTCCAGTCTAATGCTGCTTTTGATCTGTGCTGCTGGGATTGCACTACAGTTTCCAGGATGAACCAGTGAATGATTTGATAACTTAATTATCAGTATGACAGATGAAAAACAGGCAACATTTTGTTTAGTCTTTAGAAAAATATTCACACTTTGCTTCATCCTAAACTACTGAGGGTAACACCAAAGAATCTCTAGCAGGGCAATTTTAAAAGTTACCACTCCTCACCATCATCTCTACCGTTCCTTTGCGAAGAGTTAATAAAATAGTCTTTTATCATCTGACAGAGGTTAATGTTAGCTCAACACAGTCTGACATGGTCTTCATTCGCACAGTCTACGCATTGAGAATTACTTACAATATGACCAGAGCCTTACAACACGAAACACTAAAATTTGAAGTGGGTTTGTTTTAGCACCCTGTCCATCATTGCCATAAGGTTTGCATTCTTTTTCCTGCTTTATTTTTTCCCTGGTATTTTCTAACACTTCCACACGCTTGGGCCAACTATTCCTCAAAATTATGCAGCCACTTGAGCTTGAATTCACTACTCATTCCATCAGTAGGTATCACTGATATGAGTCTTTATTTGTACAGCTCAGTTGAGAGTGCCTCTTTACAGATGGGTTGCAATTCCAGCTGTTATTCAAACCATGTGCAAACAAACTAGTGTTCTGCAGCCCCCTTTGAAGTCCTCTCTCCCACATCTGGTCAACTGCATCTACTGGTTAGTCTGTGATAAGTATAGATGTGAGCAAGCCAGCACTAATTAATGAGACACGGGTTCCAAAAACAGTCTAGTAATTCTGTGAATATACATGCCAGTGCCAAACTGTCTGTAGAGCACTCTTATGACTAACTCAGTCGGACATTACACTGTGTGGTATTACATGCTAGACAGGCAAATTCTGCTCATGTGGATGCTCCTACAGGTGACAAAAGCCCACCCGTGGTGACAGGGAAATCTCTTTGTAGATATGAGGCTCCCTTTCTAAAACTCATCACCTCCTCAGCAAGAGACTGAATCCGCTATTATTACTTACTATTCTTACTTACTTAGTGTTCCTACTATATGTCAGATGCAAATTAACTATGAGGACTAGGAAAACTTTTTAGCCCTTGTTAGTCCTGTTCCCTCTATCTTCGCCTGTTATAGCTATAACAGCACAATTCGCAGTTTCCTCCAGCAACCTATGAGGTTATGCTAAGTGAAAGGATGCTCTGAAAAAGCCAGAGGATGTGCACTCTTAGTTGGCTGAGGTTCTATCCCCTATCCTATCCCATAACTTGACAAACGGCATATCCCTCTGCAATGATTCAAACACTGAAAACATGTCTGTTATCTGTTGTGAAGAAGACAAGTTGCCACTGCATTTCTAACAATTTTCTCTCCCTCCCTGTTTTTCATCGAAGTCTGCAGAATTTTCATTTAAGGATGCTAAATGTAGCCTGTGTTTCAAAGAGTCTTCATATAAGACAGGAATTTTTTTGTCTTTCCCCTGACCAATTAAGCCAAATCCTGTTCTCCTCTACTTACTTATAATTCTATAATATTGGATTAGCACAATAATCACAATTTTTATTCTGATTTGTTATTTATCAAGGGAGAAAGGAAAGAAAAATCAGATAATGGGGTTCCATGGTCTTCAGGCTATCTTATTAATGACATTATAAATAATAACAAAAATAAACCCCTCAATATATCAAGACATAAACTATATTGTACAGAAGCTTTATACTAATCTTAAATTCTTTGAGGCAAAGCTATAGGTGAATATTTATAATTAGTTATTAATGCAATCTATCTAACAGCTATATAAAAGCACTCTTAAATATTGTTACTCACTAGTGGGTAACAAAATTCACCCACCCAAATTTAATTCCATTAAGTTGAAATAGGTTTATTATTATTGTTATTTTGGTAGTTGAGTGATGTAAGTGTTTCTAAAAAAAAAAAAATTCATTCCTTCCCTAAATTAAGTACATATAAATATATACTTATATTTAAAAAAATCAATTTCTCTCTCATCATCTTGCCTCTAGAAAGAAAAATGTAGTACTCAGAATGACATTCTGGTAGTGCTATTCTTTGGATAATTAGGGTAATAAAAATCATGATTTTATTATTTTTATTACTATAGTACTTGAAAGACTCAACTCTGTTAATCAGCCTTTGCTAATCAACATTTGGGTTATGAACTGCATAGGGAAAAGGAAGAAAAAGAAGTCTCCTCTTATCCTTTTTTAAGCTCCAACATTTTAGTATCTTAAGCTCCAACATCTTTTGAGATACTTTATAAGTAACTTTATATTAGTATTGGTGAGCTTTAAATGCCTGCCTCAAGAAATAGAAGTCTGATGGGAAGATAATCTGGAAGGTGTCATGCGATACCCTAAGGAAACAGAACAGTTTTACTTATTGTTTACACTTTACTTACAGTTTACTTACAGTTTACTTTCAGTCTTCTTATAAGTTTTATTTTTTGCTAAATCTCATGTATAGAACAGTAACTGCTCTTAAGGGCTTTGTTTATTTTAATGTTGCCAAAGTTTCTGTACACTTGTGAACATCATAATTAAAAAGAGAAGTACGGAACAGGAAACAGAGTGACATTCTGACATCTGAAAAAAAATCCAAGTAGTTTATCACTATTAGAAGTAATGTTCTGATCTCTATTTAAATATGGTTTTTAAAACAGTTTCTTATTCAGGAAAGGCTAACATGATTTTAGTAAGATAGTTTCTATGGAGGGTAAATTATTATCACCAAAAAAAAGGATGATTTTTTTTCTTTTCTGTTGCACTGCTAGAGAAGATTAAATTTTGCTGCATTTATGGCACTCTAAAACCTATTGAGAAATGGACTTAGGTCTCTGTTTTTTTAACATGTAGTTTATAAATGCTTAGGATTCTTTCTTTTCCTTTTTGATATTCCTGGAGAAATCTTCAGAGAATAAAAATAAAAGAAATACAAAAACTCAGTGAGGCTGAAGAGTTCAGATGCAGATCACTCCTGTAGAAAAACTGAATCATTAAAATCCATTCTTGGATAATGTGAATGCATGAAGACCTTTTAAAATTTATTTTTTCATTGAGCTAATCTAAATATCTCACTGAGCTATTGCAATAATTCATAATAATTAATAATGTAGTTAAGCTTGTTCCTGTTTAAAAATTTACTTAAAGTTTAAAATCAATTCAAAGTCTTCAAGAGCTGCTGAGTGCATTAGCTTTTACTGTCAGACAATACATCAAAGAAAACATAAAATAGCAAGCAAGGAACTGACTCTTTGGTGTCGACAACAACAGCCTTTTATAAACACATTAATGACTGAGATGATAGTGTTTTTCACTCAGTATGCACTGAGGCATAATGAATTTAGGGCTCCAAACTGAAATATATTTTTGTCTGCAAAGCACAGTCATTTAAACAACCATTGATTTGTTACCTTGTGCGTTGACACTTTATGATGAGTTTCCTCAGTGCCAACTTATATTACTTTTCAGATAATAAATAATGCACAAAAGAAAGGAAAAACTACACACACACACAAACAAAACCATGCATTCATATTTTTTTCTAAGGGAATATTCTGCTTATTTAATGCTGAGGTTGCTTAGGTGATGCATAAAGGACTCATAGATTCAGAAACAGACATTCCTTTGTTGAAGAACTGCAAATAATACTAATACACAAATATTAATCATATTTTCATGCAGTAATGCAACCCATTCATCAAAAATAAATAACCTGATGCATTTAGAAAGGCCTGAATGTGTCATTAGTATGTATATCCAAAATCAATATACTGTGTCAATAACTAATTTCAATAATTATTTTTAAAATGCATCATTAATTTTTACGAATTTCTTTAAGACAAAAATATTGTCTTTATTTGTAGTGATGTAATATCAGATTGGACTTTATAGGATTCGGTTTTGAAAAACAACAAAACAGTTCTAATGAAAAGACTGTCATGATCCCAAAATAGAAGCACTAAATCTATCTCTGGAGGCAATTTTCCTCCTCCATTGAATATATAGTGCAGTCTAAACAATAAACTCAGATTAGAATCCTAACTGTTATATCATAAAAACTCGGGAAGTTTAATTTTTCAGAAGAGATCTAGATGCTAACTCCCTTTTTATTTGTTTTTTGTATTATTTCACACCACAAATCATGTTGAAAGACATTTAAATAAAATCAAAAAAGCAGATAGATTAATTGATGGAAGACCAAGCAATTTTAGAGAAGCCTGCTGCAAAGTCTCCAGCCTAAGAGCACTGAAAGAACAACTCAAGATCTCTTAAAATTTCTATAAATTCTCTTTGCATCGTAGTATGGTCACAACTTGACTTCAGTGTATGGACAGTGATTTATGTGAGATTTAAATCTAATAAAAATATAAGCAAGTTCACTAACAATCACAACTACATGTATACATATGTACATACATAAACTCATGTGTAGATATATAAATTCACTTGTTTATTTGGCTTTATTTTTGAGACTGGCTTTTGAAACTGTGGTTTCTTACCTTTTTTTTTTTTTTAATGGCAGAAGAAATGTATCTGAGTTTTGACTTGTTGAGTTTATTTTATACATTATTAAAAATGATTGCTGATCAGGGTGTTGAGAAAGAAGTGAAATAATCTTTAAGTCTGTGGAGCAGCTTATCTACAACCCAGACCAGAAAGTAATGAAGAAAAATTTACTGAAGGAATGTTCTTCAGATATCGGATCAGGTTTATGAAACCTCTTTTCTGAGATAAAACAGCATAAAGAGTTACTTACAAAGCTATTATATTTTTTCAAGATTTTTTGAAAGGAATTCAAGATTTTATTTCTATTTTCTAATCTTTTGGGTTTTTGAATATATTTTTTCCAATTTTTATCTCCACCTCTCTACCCTGCTTTATTCTTTTCTCTCCTCAGCTTTCTGCATACTCTGCTGAGCATTCTCTTTCTGGCTATATGTTTTGTTCTGCTGCTACTTCTTTTGAAGTCAGTGGCAAATCTCTTATTGATTCCCGTGTGAGAAAGATCAGCTTTCACTCCTTTGCCTCTCTCCATTTTACCTTCCCTAATAGCTGGTAGCAAAATCCCACTGACTGTGACTCTGATCTCTGAAGTGCTGATACATGGTTCTTTTGAGTTTTGATCCCACTCAGATCATTTTTTTGACAGCCAGAACTGTATCAGAATACAAGCACTGGCATGCTGAAAAGAGGAAAAAAAAGGATAGTAAGGTGTGTTTTGTTCTTTTCAGCTAGTGCTGAGTGTAAAGACCCTTTATGTCATGTGATCTTTCTTTCTTGACTACTTATCTTCTTTCAGTCATCATGTTGTTCGTTGTATTTATTAATTCCACTACGTAAGACAAGGACCACTGAAGCAGAAGTGAAACCTTTGCCATTCACTGAAAAGTCAAAAGATGGGGGGAATGCCAGAGAAAAAGCAACATCTTCTGACCTCAGCTCACAGAATTCCTTCACCAGTCATCCCAATGAAGGGCAGGTGAAAGTTTTGAGATGTTAATATTGATATGGTCTACATCAATAAAAGTTACAGAAACTAGCATTATTACTACTTTTCTGCTTGAAATTTGCTTGAAAGTCTAGTTTAACACAGAGAGAGCATTAAGCATACTTTACCTTATATTAAGAACTTCAGTTAAAAAGGAAAATACTGTGACAGATATTGTGGTTAACCTGAGATTTACCAACTTCCACTTCAACTACTTTTTTGAAGCATTCTTTAGCTGAAGCTGTTCAAGACTGGTGTACATTTGCTTCTGATAACTTTCGTTATATAAAGCAGCAGACAAAATTTCTTTCATTCTATTACTATATCATGTTTACACTAATAATAATACTTAGGTTGTAAAGTGTGTAAGAGATTATCTTCCTGCATGCCTCCTAAAATCTTTTCATTATGTGAAAAGGAACCACCATTTTTAACAGCTGAAATTATAATAATATTTTTATAGATCATGCTGGATGAAATTCAGTTGAAGGATGGGTTTATTGAAAGATTAACTTCTGAACAGTTTAGAAAGGCATATAAAGTGATCTTTAACAAAGAAATTTTTAAAATGTGACTAAATATTTTTAAAGAGAACTTTTAAATCAAAACTTTAAAACTAGAGAAATCCAAAGATCTATGGTATTCAGAAAAGCATCTCTACTCGTTTTTTAATTAGTAGGATATAAAGGTGAGACTGATAAATGCTAACAATTTATTGACAATCAGTTAGATCTTTGATCCTAACTGAATTCACTTTCCTGACAAATGATATATGAAGTACTATATCTTCAGAGAACTTCTTTATACATGGATTTTTATGAGTTTATTACTAATATTTTTGCCTCTTAATCAAGAAACAGAGGAAAAAGTAATAATTTCTTTTTCTCTTAGGAGCAACAAAATTCAATAGCTCAATTATCAATCAAATCTTCAAAAATGTCTATCCCAGGGTAATATTGTCTTTATTGGAAAACTATAGCAAGCAAGAAAAGTCTGGCAACTTCCAAAAGCTCCTTTTTTTTGAACCCTCTATAAGGCAGCCCAAGCCAGTTTCTCGAGGTTCTGTATGTTTATATTATGTGTCAACATTAGGAAATATCTCTATCATAAAAATGGCTCTAACTGAACTTTTATGTGTTCCTGTAATACTATTGTCAGCTGCCTGCCAAGAATGTGCTACGAGAGTCCTCGTACCACTTCTGTTGGTGTTTCAGGCTTCTGTGCATGTTCTTTTTCCCTTTTAATCAAGGTCTCAGTAATGAAGTGTCTCAAATTTCATATTGTAAAACAAATGTAGCATTACTGGAACCATACAGATCCTCTTCTAAATGATTGCTTGTTAGTATTGGTTTCTATATTTTATCAGAATTAAATAAATAGGTTATTGTTCAAATAAATTAAAAACATCATATGAAGAACTAAGAATGTAGCATAGGATCATTCAAACCTACCAGTATAGTCTAAACAAATATCAGTCAACCTGTATCTTGTTCTGCCCTAAGAATCAAGTAAATAACCGAACTTTCTGATTCTTTTATTAACTAAAAAAAACATTTAGGTCCCCTTGTGAACTGATCTACAACATTTTGCTTTTATTATTGACCCTAGTCTTTTGGTACTTTAAAACTCTTTACAAAATGAAAGTCTGTTTGAATTACCACCAGCAAATATTACACTTCTTTTCATCGTATGTGAATCTGTGTTTCCTATTTCCTATTCCTATTTCCTATAGGTTCCTATTTCAAGAAGGAAATTTCTTTTTTTACATGTTAGGTGACAGATTACTCATTTTCTTTGAAGGCACTCTGATTTAGTCTTTCAACACATTTCTTGAGTATTCAGTTGAGATTGATGAAGTAAAGAATGATATATTCAAATAAAAAAAAAATTCTAATGAAACTGAAAATAAGGGATCATTGCTCCCTAGCTGTGCCCATGAAATATAGTTTACGTGCTATATTTTTGCAATTTATCAGACTTTTAATAAATTCAGGTAAGGGCATATGAATTCTGCTATAATGTACTACATAAAAAACATACAGTATATGATCTATTATGAAGATAGATTTCAACAGTTTTTTCTTTCTTCTTTTTCTTTCAAAAAGGATAGGATAATTTCACACCTGTTGATTACCAAAGTTCCTAAGGATAACAACTGAAGCTGAAAATTAACATAAAACAATAGAAGTCAATTGATCAGTTCTTTAAAAATTAAGTGGAGCTGATGTATAAAATGCTTACACTTCACATACGGGTTTTAGGGACTAATGTCTGGATTTGGATTAAACAATATAAATGAGTGTAGTATATGCAGTTGTGAGGAATCTTACATGAGTTAATTATCCTCTTACATATACCACTGCACCTCTATTAAGATCACCAGTAGTCAGTTGGTACCTCTGAGCGAAACATTTTGCCAGGTTTCAGTTTTAAAAATATTCATTGCATGGACACAAGGGCTTGAAGTTAATTCCAATGTATTTAACCTTATTCTTTCAAAAGGAGCATGTGGTGTGAATTCTCATCAAAATTAATCAACTTTGTGCATACATATCTGTTGGAAAAAATGGAAAAACACATTTTTTTACAAACCTAAATGAGGTGAAATGCTTTTTGTACTCACATAGAAAAAAAAAAAAACCTTTTTAATTATTTTTACTGTCCAGAAGCCATAAAGTCATAAAGTCATTTCACTGTAGACATATAGGCCTGTGTTGAGATTAGGATACTCCTGTCAAGAGCCCATTTGAATCTAGCTGCAGAGGTGGTGGGCCAATGACTAATCACCCAAGTTCATTGTCCGAGCTCATTTTTGTAACTATTGCAAGAGAAACTCTGCAGCATAGAAGTAATCTCAGGAATGTAGGTCAGCTGGAATATTGCTGTACCAACACTTGTAAAGGAAACAGCTGCAATGTATTTTAAAAATTCAAAGAGGCTTTTATATACCCACTAATAAAAGATGCCAAAGTGCTGTAAGTAGCAGATTCAAAGTGACTTTTGCTTGTGGTGATTAAACCCAGCAGGCTTGCTTGTTTTACAAACAGTATCTAACTCCTTTTGTGTATAATTCGTGGAGACATATAATGCATTTGCTCTCACAAAGAAATATAAGAGCTTTGGTATCTTTTGCCTAACAGATCACTTTTAGAAGATGCCTGTAATGGAAGGTTTTCATCTGATTGACTGAACTTATTAGATTGAGGCCACAGACTGCTATTAGTCCGAGGCCTTGAGACATTCCAGCAGTTACACTGAATTAGAGTTTACTGTGCATAAGAAAACCTTTTTTACAGAGCAGTTTTTGCAGAAGCAGTTCTTAACTCACACTCCCTTTTTTCAGCATTCCTGCTGAACAGACACAGGTAATGTTCATTTTCATCTTTTCAAGTCAGAGTCATAAAAAAACATGTACATTTTTGCTGTTTAGTTTCTGCAACAGTAAGAAAAAAAAAAACCTTTTACTGGAAAGATGTGCTTGTAGTACTCAAAATTATAAAGGATACTCACAGTAAACTAAGCAAACATATAAAATGGCACTTCAAAAGGAGCTCTCAGATGCAGTTCTCATCTTTTGTGCTCCTCCATCTTTGTAATTTGCCATTCTGGGATTTCACCTTCTGCGACACCTTGCTTTCTTGACATTAGGCCATTTGTTTCACGGCCAGTGTATGTACTTCAGTTAGGCATGTTACAGTACACAGTGCTACATCTGTCAGGTTATATTTCCTCATGGATTTTTACTTCCAATGAGAAATGTATATGATAAAATGAAAGTACGTGTCTTAAGATTTTACATCATACAGATTATTTGGATGTTATCGAAAAAAACATGTTTAATACTTAATAATTAAAAATCATTTGCCAAAAGCTCCTGCTCAGGCCAGTAAATACTTCAGCATGCTGAAGTAGGTATAGTGCAATACATTTCAGTGTTCAGAGGGCTGGAATTCATGTCCACAACAGTGTGTTAGTCTCTTGGCTGCTCAGAGCTGACTCATCTGTTTCATGGCATACGCGCTCTCTCGTGAAATTAAATCAGACAGTTATTCCTGTTTCTGGGATTCCACCCTCCCTTTTACTGCTGCATATCAGTCATGTGAACACACCCATTGGGAAACTTTGCACCAAAGTGAATACCAGGCACAAAGGAAAGGTACTTTTGCAATTCATTGAATATGTGAAAAAAGCAGATGGTATAGCAGGCAATAATAGAGTAAGACACAAAGTAAAGAGTATGCTTGTCTTGGGAAAATATTGGCTAGAATTGCAGTTTTCATGCAATCTTTTCAAACTATCATAATAAAAATTGTTGTATATAGCTCAGAAAAGTCAAGACTGCATTTGCAAACATTTGAGAGACAGGAAAAAGTATCTTGTGATTTTTAGAGATCAGGGATAGTGTCAGTGCTTACAAACTGCCATATTATTCCCAAGATGTTCAGTTTACTGTCAATGACAAGAAACAAACCAATCATCCCATTGACCTCCAGACCTAGCTGACCTGACACTTTGGACAGGGTGGAACAAACGGTCTATTAAAGAAGCACGTCTGTCCTCTATGCACGTTCCCAGATAAATTACGGTTGCTGCACCATCCATATCTAGCAAGCTCACAAGCTCCTGTTATTTAGGCTATATGGCACATAACGGTGCCACGTTACCTGACAAGGAACATCTTGCCAGTATACCTTGCCTAGGATCCATCACTTTTTTAGTGTTATGCTTACTGTCCAGGTCAGCAGGACCAATACACCTCAAGACAAAAGGAAAGGATAAGGTGCTGCAGTTAGCAACCCAGCTTCTTGCAGGTGGTGTGATGCTCAGGGTGTGTAGGGAGATATGGAATTAGGTA
>VWPW01012271.1:384477-407186 GCA_013389825.1 Crypturellus undulatus | reverse complement strand
CCGGGCCCGGCCCCGCCGCCACCGCCGGGGACTCCCGGGCAGCGGGTCCCGCCCGCGAAGTAGTTACAAAGTGACACTTTTTTCCTTTTTTTTTTTTTTCCCCTCCTTTTTCCTGTTCAAAGGAAAACGTCCTAAGAGAGGCTTAAGGTGAGAGACTAAATTGCAAGCCTGAGACAGCTCCTCTGCATCTCATGAACATCTGTACAAATAGCGTTCAAAACCAGATTGTGTTCGCTTATTTTTTCTTGTAAATGTTGATCTGGTTCGGGGACTTTTTTTTTTCCCTCTTCTTTCTTACTTTCTTTTAAACGGTGAATTCCTGAAATTCAGGGAAGTTTGGGGGATTTTTTTTAAAATTTTAAATTTCTGATGCACTTTGTGGAAGTCAGTATATATGTAAAAGATATTTAAAATGTTGAGTTAGCATTACACTCAAAAAAAAAAACCACACACGTAAGTTAAGGTCGCTTAAAGAAATTAAATGCGTTTATCTGTATGGAAAAAAAATCTCGACATATTTTCATTTTGGTATTATTAAAGGACTCTGAACAATAAACTCGCGGGTTTGTCCTTATTCATGCCCACCTCGCAGGGGCCAGGGGTTTCAGTGGGAGCCTTCGCATCCCTCCCCGTCCTCCTTAGGGTCACTGGGATTAAAATCAGGGAGCGCGTTAAGAGTCCGGGGAAGGAGCCGACCTCGAGCGGGGCAAGCTCAGCGCTCCCAGAGCTCCTTCCATCCGCATTAACTTTTAATGATAATAAATATATCTAGTCCAAGCCGCACCAAAATCCCCGGCAATCCCTCCAAGCCAAGCGATTTTTTTTTTCTTTTCCCGGTGAAACTGACCCCCGAATCGCCCAAAATTAAAGTATGCCGAGGAACTATTTATTTAATTTTAAAAGCCTTCAGCGCCACAAGGCTGTCTAGGCTGGGGGATGATCTCGGGGGGATAAATCGCTAGAGTCAATACTCCGGAAAAGACATTTCATGCCTAAATGAAAATCTTGTTAAATGTTATTAATTTTGACTTAGAGCACACAGCAGCCCCCTGTGCCTTGTATTCCCTTATTAGGGATTCATGTCTTATCAAATATCTAATTAATCTCCTAGACATCATTTGTTCTGGCCAACTTTATCTCAGCTGGTCCACGGGGAAAACTCGGGATATTCTCGGTGACAAAGCTCCCTTGAAGATCCTTTTAATTGTCCAAATTAACTGCACCAAATTTGCATGTCAAACGGTAAAGGGCAACCTGAGATAAAATGTAAACGTTTTAAAAGCCCCAAACTAAGCACTTGATTTGATAACTAGGCTTTTTAATGTTATGGAAGACAACTGCTCCTTTCCTTTCAAAGACAGTTGATCTATGCAAATAGTGAATTGGAAATGCTTATGTCCCCATGCAGTCAAATGGTCCTTGCATGTTATTTGAATATCAGTGGCTCTGCTATTGAAAAGGTTCAAGGATGCTCTCTGACTTCTTTGTGATTACTCAGTGCAGCGTCTTATTCTGAAGAAAAAAACTCGGGAATAATTAAAGGCTGGGCTAAGGCCTGGGAACACATTTGGGACAGGAATCTCATTTAGACAGGCTCTTTCAAAATAAGGCACAGTTAAATTGACCAGAAGGCAATTATTGAAATGAAAATTATTTTCACTCCCTTTGTCTCCTGACCACCAACCTAACAGCCACAGTATTTTTTTAAAGGCAAATTGTTAAATGAGATAATTGTGTTATTAAAAAAAAAGTGGGGGGAATATTTAAAAAAAAAAAAAAAAAAAAGAAGTTAATTTAGTCTGCCCGGCACGGCGCAGAGGAATAGAAATATTTTAATCCTCCCTAAAACAGAGAATGCAAATAACATCGGAAAGCCGATTCTGCTGCTGGCCGCCGACACGCATAAAGACGGCGCATTAAAGCGACCGCATCTGCCGCTCCGCTCGGCGGCGGCTCCGCGGGGCAGCGCGCGGCGCCTCCGCGACGTTCCCGCCACTTGTGTCTCGCGCGGGTTTCCCGGCCCGGGAGCGCGGCCGCGGCTCCCCCGCGCGCAGCTGCCGCGGGCCGCAGCGGCGCGGGGCAGGAGTCACTTTTGTTTCCCGTTTATAATAAACCCCTTCAAAGGGGGCTACGCGGGTCCGGTTTCTGCCCGGCCGCGGTGGCGATTCTCAGCTCAGTGATCAAGGAGCGCTTCGCGTCGCCTTTGCCCCGCCGGGTCAGAAAACGTCCATCACCCGCAGGCTGTCCCGAAACGCAGAAGGGAGCAGCGCGGGGCCGCGGAGCCGGTTCGTTTAACCGGCAAAATAGGAAGCATGTCACCTTTTTAGGAATAAATGACACTATTCTTTCGTACATGTTGGCGATAATTATATGGTCTGAGGAACTTTTACACAAAGAAAAACCCCAAAGGGCAGGCAGTGTGAGAACGGAGAAATAAATCTGGGTTCGCCCTGGGAGCCCGCGCTCCGCAGCGGGCGCCGGAGCCGCGGCCCCCCGCGCGCAGCGGGCGCCTCTGCGCGGCCCCCTCCCGCCCCTCGCACACGAGCTCCTTCACTTAAGGAGAAACAGGGCTGAGAAAAACAGCGGCCGCCGACACAAGCACAGGGCCAAGACACCGCCAGGCCAAACCGTTCCGCAAGTGCCACCAGCAGTCGGGGTGCCTCCCGCGCAGGACACGCCTCCCCTGCGGTCGCAGGGCTCGCGTTGTGCCCAGGGGTGACACCGCTACCTCTGCCCGCGGCGCTAACGCACCCACACGGCGTCCCGCGCCCGGCCGTCCCTCCGCGGCTCGGTTCCGCGCCCACGGAAACTTTCCCCGAGGGCGCCGCTCCCGCGCTCCCCCGCTGCGGGAACCCCGCGCGGCGGCGGTCGGGCACGCTAAGTGTTTACTTGAAGTGAGAACAATCTAGCCGCGCATTCCCCAAGGAATAACGTTCCTACGGCACGGGAGGGAGGAAGGGGGTTGGAAACTCGGCTCGCTTCGACTCCCGACCCGCGCTCCCGGCCGCTTGGCGGCTCTTTGGCGCCATCTAGAGGCGCGGGCGGCGCAGGGCGGTGCTCGCGCCCCGGCCTCCCGCCCGGCCCCACTTGCGGCCCGGGCGGGCTGTGCCGGGGCCTGCGGAGGGGCGCGGGGCCCGGGCGGAGCTTCGCGCTGAGCGCGGGCAGGGCGGGAACACAGAGGAAGGAGGAGGAGGCGGCGGGGCCGGTGCGCACCCACCTGCCGAGCCGGAGCCGCCGCTGGGGGCCGGGCCGAGCTGCCTCGCCGCAGTCCCGGGGGCACAGACGGGCGCACCGGTCCCGCCCGCATTTATGGGCGCTGCGCAGCCCGCGGAGGAGCGCGGAGCGGCGGCAGCTGCCAGGGAGCGGCGCTAATTGGCGCCCGTGCGGCGGGGCGCGCAGCCCTGTCCATCGCCTGGCACCGCGGCGGCTGCCGCAAAATGCGAAATTGCCTCCCAGCCTAAGGCTGCCTTACCTGAATGTCATAATTACAGTAATTATGTACATCCAAATTACATGCTAATTAAATTAGAATCAAATCGCTCTAAATCGAAATCAAATGAGGTAGCGAGAATTAATCAATGACAACATAAATAGAGAGCTTCCTTCGGGGATATTTATTGTAAAGATCCGCGCGGGGACCTGGTTCCGAAGTCACCCGCGTGGCTGCTGCCACTACGGCAGTGACTCGCTGCTCGCCCCCGCGCCGCGAGCGGCGGAGGGGACAGGGACCCCGCGGGGCCTTCCCGCCCGGGTTCGGACCCGCCAGAACCACCCTGCACCTGTGGGGCAGCCGGTCCCGGCCCGGCGCCTCCCCGCGCTGAGGCGGAGCGGCCCCGACTGCTCGCCAGGACGCAGGCAGCCGTTAGAAGCGGCCGTTAGAGGTGGCCGTTACAGGTGTCGCGCCGCCTCACGCCGGGGGACCGTTGGCCGCCGGGAGCGGTTCCTGGCGCCATGCTTGGGCGGCAGCACCTCCTGCCGGGCGCGCAGGCCGCGGGGCCGCCGCGCCAGAGGCTGCCGGCTTGGCAGCAGCCAGAGTCAGCGCCAGATGCACGTTCCCAGCTCGCTGGGTAGCGTGTACAGCGTCCAGCGGCACCTAACGTGTTCCGTCAGCATGACTTATTTCCCCTAACACCGTAGTCTGTCCCCTCTTATCCAAAGAAATAATAAACTCTTGTGAAGAGTTTTTGTTTAGATTAACCTAAAGGGCTTTCTGGCAGTTCCCTCCTGCTCCCTCTGCCTTGGCGCTTTCACCCACACGTGATCACTACAGGCTCTAGGGAGCCGCGTGCGCCCCGCACCGCCCAGCTCCTGCACTGAGGGCACCCGCAGCGACACCCGGCCACGGCAGGCGGAAGGGAATGATGACAATTCCAGCTGACTGCCCCTTTCAAAGCCATGCACACGTGCTTCAAACACAGGCCAGGCCCTTGCTACACATACTGCATTCCGTCTGATACCAATGTTTTTCTCTACGATGATTTTAAGAAATAGATGGGGACTGGTAATACAAGAAAGACCCCGTTTTTCTTGTGAGCAAGGAGGGCAAAACGAAAGCTGCTTGCCAGAATACTGAGTAGGGTGACACCTTTTCACCTCTCTGCTAACTAATATATTTAAACCTGTCACCACAAACAGGCAAAGAACCAGCCCTGTTGCAAGGGCAAGAACATGGGAGAATGTTGCCCTTTACATTTAGTACCGACTTAGGACACTGGCAAGGGTGCCAATTCTTACTGTTTTTAAACAATATGACACTTTATTATGAAAGCTTATCTTTATAACAATGGTTGCAGAAAATGGTTCATAATCATGAAGAAAAATAAGTTTTTTTTTCCCCATGGAAACCAAAAAATGAGTATTTACAGTAACTTTCTAGTCAAGGCAGTAAATATTCTTTTCATGTCTTGAGAGATTATTGAACAATAACTTGACATTGTACTGACATATATCAACAGGGGTTCAAGATGTTTAGATAGCCCTGACCAAGCTGTACACCACAGGAGGTCAAAAAACGTTGGCTACACACTTTTGTGAACTATGTCGCTCTGTTGTTTTAACTCCTGAAATTGATCTCTTACAGGGAACTTTAGGAAAAATGTTTCAGTATGAAAAAAAACCCTCTACAATCTGATGTTTTGACATTTGAAGCAGTGATTTTATCCAGGTCTATCTCAAACGTCTGTTATCATTTAAAATATTCCAGGACTCTTCCCAAATTACTCTCCAATTCCCCTCACAGTCGTATTGAAGCAGAAATCATCATTGTAAAAACCCAGAGTGTCACATACTGCTCTGAAATATTTTAAAACACTAAAATCAGGTCTATGGTCTACGACTTACTGCATGAATACAAGAAATACTTACAACAAGCGTATTTACACTGTAAGAAAAATACAGTAACATTTGTACCTAATTTACAAATATTCCCACATTATAGAAATTATGCTGTTGGATTTATGTAGGAAATGAGAGTTACAGAGGTTGGAAAATGAGCAGCAATGCATAATTGAGCCCTTGTTAAAGGTATTCATCAAAAATGGAGACATTTTTGTTTGCACCTGTCCCTGCACTATCTGTTTTTTTTCCTCTCCCGGCTTCTGCTTCTGCTGCGCCTGCTGCTCTCCCTATGCTCCGCTTTACCATGCTTGTCTCCGTAGCTCTCTCTACATTTTTTCCTCTCCCTGTGCACATCTGTGCTGGGGCTTCTGGTTTCATTTCTCCTGCGTCCTTCTTCACCGGGGCTTTGACTCGGACTTTTTCTTACTTGCCTTTGCCTGTTACTGCTGTGACTTGTGCAGGGGCTTCTCCTGCTCTTCTCATCCAAGCTTTGGCTTCTGCCATCCCTCTCCTTTCTTTCAGGCTCTCCCTTGCTGGCGCTCTGGTATCTACTTTTGCACTTTCTTTCCCCCTCACAGGAGTTCCATTTGTTGTTCTCCGCAGAACTATCTTGCTTTAAAAGTCTATACTTCTCCCTATCTTTGTCCTTGTTACCGTGACTACTGGAGAGATCTTCATAAAGTTTTTCCTTCCTAGTCTTTGCCTTTCCTTCTGAATCGCTGCTGCTAGCCTCTGAAAACTTGTCTTTTTTTCTTTTCTTAGAATACATCTTCTTTTGTGCTGCTTTATCTCTGCTGTCAGTCTCACTATCACTGCTGCTTCCTGAAGTCTCACTGGAGGATGAGGAAGAGGATCTTGTCTTATGTTTCTTGTGTTTACTTTTACTTTTTTTCTTTTGCTGCTTTTTCTTCTTTTTGTCTTTCTTTTTCTTTTTCTTTTCCAAACGATCCAATTTCCTTTTATTTTCAAAATAAGAGTAGAGCAATCAGATATATTAAGAAAATATATAAAAATATGTCTCTATCACTCATTACTTTACAGTAAATATAGTATTTTCTATAAAAGCACATTGGATTTCTTTCTGCAAAGTCTTGTTTTAAAACTTATGACCTTGAGTTAACCATGGCTACAATCCTGTATTCTATAATGGTTCTCTCTCCAGACAGGAGATACATTTATCAAAACAAACAAACATAAAAACCCCACTTAGAGAGGAAAAAAAAAAAAAGTGAATTTGAGCATTGTAAGTAAAACATTTAGCAGTACTTTTCTTTCATGTCAACTTACTTTGGAGACTTTGAAAATAATTTGCTGCTTTTTGTTTGTGCATTTTTATAGTAAGAGATTTTGAAATTGAAAAATCAGCAATTAGTATTAATTTCCTAATAACTATGGAAACTGAAAAAACAGTTATGCAGGCAAATAATAGTGATGTTTTTGGTCATTTCTTCTGTCACAAACAAAAATTTATAATTTCTAGCCATCTTCTGTCATGCACACTACAGTCACTGCCATTTAATTGCTTTTACCTATTTTTGATTTCAGCTCCTTGCTGTCTGTTTATTCTTTACAAGGAATCAGTGATGAAAAAGTAAAAACACTTTCAGTGCATTAAAAAAATACTCCTGTCTGAAATGTAGAGGACCTAAGTATTCACTTAACTTCAATTTAGAAAATATAAAATACTGCTATTTAATTGTGCTGGAACTGCAAGTTCAAACATTTTTAAATGACTGCTGCTACACAACATTTGTTACTTAAAATTAATATAAAATATATCCAGGATTTTCAGAGAATGACTGATTATATATACAAATATAATATGTACCTAGCTACTCATGTATCTACCTATACATTTCTTCCTTTAATGCTGCAAATTAACAGAGGAAAAGAAATGTGCCATCTTAATCACATGTAACCAGGAGGACAGAAGCAAGGAAAGAAATCCTTTTTCTTGCAGTTCTCAGAAGAAATTACTACAGGCAGCTCCCTCTGCTGGCTCAGCTGCATCAGCAGCCGGCACCCCGTGATGCGGAGCAGAGCAGAGCGCTGCGGCAGCCTCCATGCTGGTGCACAATGTCAGCCTCCATTTAGCTGTACTGCAAAAGCTATAATCTTTGCCAAGTTGTAAAGCAGTAAGCGAGGACATATCAATTTTAATACTGGAAGAAGAAGCTCTCCATAATGGAGTGCAAGATAATACTTTAAAATAGGAATTAACAATATCTTAAACGAGTCAGTACATAGGTAATACTAGAGTGCTTATTTCAGTTTCAGAAATAAATTAGAAATGAAGCTCTAGAGGTACCAAAATTAGACTAATTAAAAAAAAAAAAATCCCGCCAGTTAATCAAGCAAAAAACATGCTGTATAAGGCAATTTGTGGTCAAGTATATGTTAAATTAAATTGATTTTCTTCTGTCATGATGCTGCTAAATTCTGCAAGGGTACAGCAGATTTACAGACAAGCATGCAAAAGAAAGCTATGGTCTCAAAATCACCACCCATATAGAACCCCTCCACTAGGTACCTCCCATTACCTTAGAAGTTTCTGTTTTTGTTTGGTTGACAGTGATTTTAAAAATTCAACTTCTGGATCATCATCTCCTTCACTTGCAACAAATTCCTAGGAAAATGTAGTAAGATACTAAGCTCTTAAACAAAACAATTTAGAGTTCTGTATTAAAATTGACACTTCCATGTGTACCTTGTATTTTCACAGGCACAAACACATTTGTATTACCACACCAACACAAGACACTTCTGCAGGAACCATATATTTGCTACAAAGAAGAAATACATTTTGTCTCAAAGGGAAGTAGATTCTATAATGCAGGGGCCATACAAAAGAAATATTAGCAACATACGAAACATTACTGCAAGGGAGAGAAGCATTTCTAAAAGAGTCGATAAAAAAAGAGCAAATCTTGGAGCCCACATGATGCCCTAAAATAAGCCATTTATCATTCTTGGAGGATGGGGAAGACTCTAGTCCTACTGGAAGCAAATTTAGGAATCTTATTTTTTCTGGCTCAGTGTAATAGTTAGGAAAATGGAGGTTACAAACATCTATGTTACTGTTATATTATTTGTCTTTCAATGTTCATGAAATGTTCTACCAATGCAAAATTTTGTAATCATATAATTGATACAGTTACACAGTAAGCAAAGTGCAGATGCTTTGAGACCTTGAATTCTTCAAATTGTATGCAACTGGTCTAGTACACAGCAAAGCTTTCTGCTGTGATGTTTTTAACTTTAGCTACATTCAGAAGGTGAAAGAGGATATAAAAATAAAAAGCCCTTCTAAAAAGAAAAAAAGAAATCAAACCCAACCATCCTCTATAATCCTTACATCACTGATAAATTTAATACTGCCCATATAGTACCTGTCTTCTGGGATAAATACAAAAATACAGCATTGCTTAAATGCAAAGGGAGATCAGTGGAGACACCATGAACTGTCCATTTACTCAGGCTTTTTGCGATGAGTGAGGGCTGTTGGTCACCTTGGTCACCTGGTGGTCGGACTGCCTTGCTATATGAACAAAGGTTGTTTTATGGTGACTCACTCAAGCAGTGCATACAAGTTGCTCGTTTTACGTTTTTATTAAAGCACTTCAATTAGAAGTGTACCTTGAAAAGCCTAAATAAAGGCGATTAAATATTTTCACTCCAAATAATAACAGATGCAACAATGGTCGATTAAGGCAAAAATCTTCACATATAACCTTTCTGTCAGTAATTGATGCTTCCCCGAACTTCACTCAAAGGGTAGTATCACAGAAGCCCCTTTAGTGAAAAATTTATAGTCAGCCAGAGGGAGGGATTTAATTCATTAACAATGGGTTATGAAAAAATGACATTCTGACTAAAAGCAGGAAAACACAGTTAGTTTCTGTATATTTTTCTGCTAGTATAGCTATTCAGCTTTCCTATGGATATGCATATTGGAAATCATTAAGTAGCAATTCACAAGCAATCACATTTAGATTTATAGACATTTTCAGCTTACTGGTAAAAAGATCATTACCTGTGATGGATCATTTACGGTCAAGTTTCTCCCCAGTACATTTCGTTTCAGTGCAAACCCACTGTTTCTCATCTCCGCTATTAGCTCCGAGGGGTGCATTGATGGCCCTGTTCACAAAAATCACAGTTTGAATGTATCATTTATATCTCTCTACCTTTTTTGGACTCCACAGTAGGAATTCAGTTGAAGCTTTGTTAAGTAAAATCACAGCTAAATCAACTCAATAATCTTCTGCTGGGCAAATAATCAGATATGATTTTCTAAAACAGCAGTCTGGAGATTCAGAATAGAAAATAATTGCATTTTTCTTTAAGAGCAAGGGGATTCTCTTATGTAACTTTGTCATGTTGAAAACAATATATTTAAGTAAGTCTAGCCGTATATTTTTATTGTACTACTAGATAGTGCCGGAAACCAAGAAAAAACATATTAGACAATACTTTTAAGAACCTCCTCTTCTTTAGGGCAATGGGAAAATGCATTTCTTATATGCTATTAATATGGCATTTTTCAAATGCCATATTATTCAAAATAGAAAACATAAACAAAAACATAAAACAAAAACCGATCTCATTTACTCCAAGGACCCCCAAAACTGCCAAGTTTCTAGGCAGTAAATACTAAGGCTCCTCACAGGTCTCCATTGTAACAGTTTACAAAACATGCAGTACACTACATTAGAGTAGGTCTGGGATTAGGCATGTTATCTTCGTGGGTAAACACCCCTAGAACAGTAAAATATGAGATATATTTTGGATTATTCAGCCTTGACTGCCTAACTTAGAAGCCCCGTAATTCAAACTTCTGCTCAAATTAAATATTGCAATTAGCAAGACCTCACACACTCCCCTGACCAGATACCTTCCATCTCTCCAAAGATGCTCTCTTTTGGTAGGTCCCTAAATGTAATTACCAGGTCATTCACTAACTTCATCGCCGACGAATTAGCAACACTGTATGAAGTTTATCTAAATTACAAGGCATGTAAAATGAAGCATGAGGCACATGACTTCTAACACTTCAGTAAATTAATCGTAATTGATAGAATAAGCTAGTTTTATCAAGTATATTGATTCTGTTTTGCAGTTTTTGGATATAGAAGAGTATGGAACAGAAGAGTAAACAGATACTTAAAAATATAGAAAACAAGATAGTACTTTCTCAAAAAAAATAGTTTTTCAGTTTTCCTACATAACATGCTGCTTGTAGAAGGCCACCAATCGTCAGAAAATTGTGAGTATACCAGAAATAGAAAAATATTGTGTATTGCAAAAAGCGATGTTCTCATCCTTTACTTGTGAAATAGTCTGTGAAGAAGCTGGCACAACCTCATCCAGGTGAGAAGGTCTTAGATATGACTGTCATGAGTTGACAAAAATTAACATACAGAGATGCTGCAAGAATAGCTGATTGTGAGGACTTCTAACAACTACTCTCTCAGCATTTATCCATCAGCAAACTAAAAATAATTTCAAATTTATAATGTTTCATCATCTGTTTCTTATTCTTTCTGAAACAAGTCAAATGGAGTACCTTGCTAGTTTTGAATATGACTGTGTCAAGCTTATTTTCTGGAATTTTCTTTTTGAAAGGGAAAAAAAGAAGGCTTTACAACTTTTCCAGGTGGTACTTGTTTAAAATATTAATCTTTTGTAAAAACTAGTCACAGAAGAGTTATTTACCACACATGAGAATTAATTTATTGCATGTTGATATGCTATTTCTTATACATCAAGACAAGTTCAGTTTTCTAGAGTTACAGTTACCTAAAATTTTATTAAGGGGTTTCAAAAGTCAGGTTCCATATTAAGAAATAAGAAAAGCTTTTCTTTATCTTTTATGACCTTTGTAATTTTCAAGATTAAATGTTTTCATGTGAACAGGACAAGGTGCTAAAAACCTTTTTTCATAACGACTATGATTAAATACCACTTTTTTTTCCTACAACAGTTTTAGCAGCAGTAAGGACAGAACCATAATGCTATGATTGCTGCTATGTCCAAAAATAGCACTTCTACTTCTGCCTATTCTCTATGCAAAGCCTTGACAGAATCTGCTCAATTTATCAATAAAAGCTTCCACTGCTGTCAGCAGCACAGATGAGCAAACTGAATTATTCTTTGCAATCATTTAAGACTCTAACTAGCTTTTTATTCTGGACTATGTACTGAAAGTAGAGGTGAGAAACAGTAACAGCGTAACCGCTAACGGCGCATATGGCAGAGGAAATTAGAGCATCCAGTTGTACTTACATAGAGGTTGCAATTATGTATTTACATTAAAATTGCTGAAAAATAAAGGCAGCAGATTCCTTATGATATCACTCAACTACAGCTGTTTGACCTACACTTTAAGATATGTCCATTGTGTGTATGTACGATCAAAACAGATATTATTTAGAACAGAACAGACTTTTCTTGGGCTTCCTTTTCCTAAGCAGGAGTTCTGGTGTGCGACTGCTTTCAGTTTATGAACGTGATCACAAAACAAAAGATAAATTAACATCACCATCACACCTTTAGACTTCTCTACCTATTGGGTGAAAAATATGTAATTTACATGGACAAAAATATAGGATAAATACATGGATACATCTGCTATCCATACATGAGTCTCATATACTATACATATATGTGCATTTATTATATACATCACTGTACTCCAGCAATTACGTTTAAAAAGTCATGTATCAATCATGGGCAAGATGCTTTCAGGGCTTATCCTTTCTACTACATAGAATCTATCAACAAAGTAGGGCTAAAATGTTGTCATCTTTTGTTCCTAAAGGCAACTTAGACAACATAATGCCATAACTTCCAAAATTTAAATCTGGTCTTCTATGTGGAAGTGAAGGACAAACACACTTTATAGTCAACATAAACAATAAACAAGTTCTGTCAATACATTCATAACCTTTTTCTTCTTTCTCCCTACATCCTATATGATCTTATTCATATAGCTTACAGTAAAAACGTAAAAAATTACTGAGTCTAATTACAATTTATCTTCTCTGAACTTTTGTAATTGTTGTGACAGAGGTAAGAAAACACTCTTTCTTTTATCTTGAGAGAAATAAGTCCTTACCATGATTATGTGATTGTGATCCTGGTCATGAAGAAAACAGCAAATGTACTATATAGCACTGTCTGCACTAATACTAATATTTTCCCCATTTATTTCAGAGATGGCTGCATTCACACCATATCTACATTTGAAAGCAACAGTTGCAGTTGGCATTGAGGGAAAGCAACAAACATAAAAACTTTGTGACTCTCAATTAGCTTTACATTGGAGGAGCTGTGGTTTCATTGATCACTGAATTTTAGCCTGATGAACCATGCTTTGTCTGAGGTTTCAGGAAGCCGTGAGTTTCCTTTTACTTTTTTTCCCCTCTAAGAAATAAAAATAATTTACAATGTCAAAATGCTATATGAATCTATATTTCTTGTTTAAATGCTAAGCACAACACTTCTAATAGAAATCTGTATTTTATGCACTTACATCAAAAACTGAGACTTCTGAAACATAAACGGAGGATTATTCTAAAATGTGACAGCTCTGAGACAGAATGTAGATTTTATTAGGGTTCCTACTGTTCACAATCAAAGCACTCAGCTGCAGATCATAAAGAAAGGGTTCATATGCTATGCATTTCTACAGATGACCTTTTATATAAGTGTCCATGGTTAACATATTCAAATACCTTTTTCTATGTTATTACATATTCAAGACTACGCTTAAATCAACACCGGTATCCTGTTGGATGAAATGCAAGTTTTTATTTGGTGGGAAACAAGAAGGTACCATATTTGTCACTGAAAAAATGCAGCAAGATTATAGATGTAATGCTTTTTTTTTTTTTTTTTTTTTAGTATTTCTATATGGCTGATATTTCAGTGTTGATTACGGAAAAGGAATTTCATCCAAAAGCGAAAAATCACCTGAGCACTTTAAGTAACAGTCCGATTGAAAGTACAATTGCAAGGAATTCCAGGGCACTCAGGTGATGCAAACAAATGCTACCAACTCTAGGAGCTCTTAACAGTTCTTCAGATTTAAAGAAGGCAGTATTTACCTAGACATGCCCAAAGTTCCTTTATCAAGATAGAGCAAAAGACACTGGATATACATGTGTGTTACTCATTTACCTTTTTCGTGTTATTTGTCCAAACCTTCCATATAATAGGCAGATCACTTTGCTCCCTGTAACCCCGTTGGAGGGATAATGCACAGAGCCAGTCAGCCCTCCAGCAAAGCTGTCAATAGCAGCTAAGGACGCCCAGTAATCTCCAGTTTGGCTTCCTATTTATCTTAAAATCCTAGTGGCTTCTCACCGGAACATTTACAAAATTATTTCTCCATTTGGGACACGAGTCATATTTCATAAGACAGCAATAAATTGCTTACAAGCAGTTTTTGTGATAAAAATTGCAAACATTTAAGCTTGCATTGCCTTTTAACAAAGGCAAATGTCTGAAAAGGACAGGTTGGTTGCAGAATAAAAATATAGGGGGGTATTTAGTTTGCCTGGTCAAGGAAGTTAGGAGCAGTTTTGAAATGAAATAACAGAACTATTTTGAAATGTTTTGTACAGAAAATCTGCAAGTCTCTGTTCTAGCAAAGCTGAAGGGTTTTGAAGACCTACATTATGGAAATTTCATTGTAATTTTGCTTCTCCCTTTTACAGGGCTACATGACTTGAAAACACTTAGGTGTGAAAATAAGAAATAGGGTTCAGAAAAGAAAAGATATCCTGACTAGTAGTGTTAGGATAGAGAGCTATTCTTGTCAATAAAAAAGGAAAAAAAATAATTAGCAGTCTTAGTGTCTTCTGTTACTCTACTCTGTTGTTGCCAAACCACTGCCACCACTAATGCTGTCTCTGAAGGTACATTTAGTAAAAGAATCCTTTTGTACTCCATCCCATACAAACTTTCACCAGATCCAGTGGTTTGGGGGGGTTTCACTTAGCAGTACCATACTTCCTGATGTTCTGCATTCCCAGGCTTAGCACTCCACCCTATCATTTGCGTAATAATCCTTCCAGTTTTAGTGTCACACATACTAACACAAGAGAAACACGGGATCTGGCATGGGATACTGAAAAACAAACAAAAACCCAAAACACTAGCTCCACTCCTATGATTGAGTGTATTTAACTGGCATTACTTCACTCTGGCAATTTGGATCACTCATTTGACATGTTCTGTGTATGTGTGCACTCTATACAGAGGTGACATTCGAGAACGAACACATTTCAAAGCTTATGAATGCTCATGAACTACTGGCCCATTTAGACATCAAAGACTGTGGTCTGAACTTCCCTAAAGCACTAAAAGTACAAAATCGACAGATAACACTGGTGAATGATAAAAAAAACAACTATAAAAGCAGACAATCTTTTAGGATCTAGTGACCTGGTTTTATGTTGAAAATAGTAAGAATTTTATACATGAATATACACACAAAGTAACCACAAATGACAGTTCCATCTTTCCTGAACTTTGAAAGTTGGTATTTCATCAGGGAAGAACATTCTAAATCAGTTTAGCCCAAAGCAGCATTTTGATTGCCTAATTTAACTTTGTAAAGGAGAAGTAAATCTCATAAGTTGGTCTGTAAGCCTCACAGCTGGAACGTTCTAACACTGCTTCGCAGTTTCCAGTGATCAAAGTAAGTTACTTTTTATCTAAAACTAAGAATTTCATAATGGAAATAATGCAGCACCAGGGGGTGCAGTTATCATGAAATAATTACACTCCTGGGAGATTACAGACAAGGCTGTACCCCAGGGGTGTGATTATCCCATGATAACCACATCCACGGAAAGTGCCTTATTGCAAAAATAATCTCTATTCACTGGTGAGATATTATTCAATAGGCACTTTAATGGTAAGATTGTTATTTTTTTTTTAGCATGAATTACCAAATAGATTAGTAAAATGGTCCCAGAAGCAAAATAACCAAGCCATCAAGCCTAACTTGCAGGTACTGATTGTAACTATTTTCCTGTTTGCTGTAGTACTGCAGCACATTTCCCAACTCCAAAGGCAGCTGTCTCTTCTCACAGAGCACAGCTCTGGGCTACAGGCACCCCCTTCAACTCTGCATTTCCACCAGAGTAATCTGAAGTCAGTGACTGCTCTTTGAGTACAAGATGAATCCAAACCAGCAATGTCAATCATTTGATGTGCAAAGAAGAAGACTGCAACACAATCCTCGCATAAGATAACATATTCAAAGAAAAATATTTTTCTGCTGAACTAACAGAATCACAGTCTGTAAGGTTTTTCTTTACAAAAATTACATGTTCATAGTTATTTTACAATGCTTGAAAAACTGTACACTGATGACTAATAACTGCTCTTTTTCCTCACAGATAAACAGAACAAAGACTTCAGATAATTCAACTATATCAGACATAGAAGTTTCAATTCATTCATTTTTAACTCAAACACTTCCTTTGAGGCTGAAAAATAATATGAGCCTAGATAAGACATACTGTTTTAGTCTCTTCCCGAGGGAAGAAGAAATTAAAATAAAATACATGCTGAATTTGCATCAAGTGCTCTCGAATTTTTTCGCTGTATTTCTGCACCTGGAGTACTGTTCGCAGTTCTGGGCTCCCCAGTACAAGAAAGACACTGAGCATCTAGAGAGGATCAAGTGTACAGCCACAAAGATGTTTGAGGGACTGGAGCATCTATCGTATGAGGAAAGATTAAGTGAGCTGGGCCTGTATAACCTGGAGAAAGAAGGCTGAAAGGAGATTTGATCAACATGTTCAAGTAACTGAGGGGTGATTGTAGGGAGAATGGGGTCAGGCTCTTCTTCGTGGTGGCTGGTGACAGGATGAGGGATAACAGGTGTAAGTTGAAACACAGGAAGTTTAATCTTCGTATGAGGAAGAACTTCTTTACTGTGAGGGTGACAGAACCCTGGGACAGGCTGCCCAGTGAGGTTGTGGAGGCTCCTTCTCTGGAGATCTTCCAAACCCGCCTGGACGCGGCCCTGTGCCACGTGCTCTAGGTGTCCCTGCTGGAGCACGGGGGTTGGACTAGATGATCTCTAGAGGTCCCTTCCAGCCTCAACCATTCTGTGATTCTGTGTTGAGATATAACTGCCAAAGGAAACTATAATAATGGTAATTAAAAATCAACTGCACTGTTTTTAAATATCTGAGAATTATGCAAATAGGATTTTTTTTAAAGCACCTTCTAAGAGGTGGACTCTGGAAAACTTGTGTCAACATCAAGAGATGCTGAAACTATGTAAACTCTGCTTTGGAGCTGACCATAATACACAGCACAAATTCCCTGTTCTGTTCACATTCCCTTTAACATGAGCTACTCTGATGGAACAGTTTCTATACTATTTAAACTTCATCCAGATAGGAGTCTAAATTTTACTGCAACTCAGCAGTTTGAGTACTTAAAAATGAGTTTAAAAAATACCCCTTTGGGGGATTTGTTGGCAATAACATGGCCACCACTTTTCTTTACAGGTTAACTTTCTTCAGCAATGTTTCTGAGAGCAGCGATCCTTCTACACGGGAGACCTTTAAAGACCTCAAAGTTATTATGTTACTGATTCCAGACATGAGTCTAATTGAGATATAAGATACTTCTATGGTCCCCGATGTTCTGCATATGAGATGTTTCAGTCCGCCTTTAGTGCAGAATACACGAAGCTGCTACCATTTCTGTTCTATTCTGCAGACAGAAACACGTTTAGGTAAATGCATTAAGAACTGCAGAACAGCAAAGTGCAGAAGAACAGGACCAGGAAGAAGTCACCCACTGGATAACATAGGAGAAGCCAGGGCCATTTCTAAAAAGCCTCACACAGCAATTACCAATGTGAATGTATTTGGAAAGTCAGATGTCGGAGCAGGAGGTAGAGGCTCCCCAAGCACAGGCTGCTTCAGTATTCACAACTAGCCAGTAGGCTCTGCAGCATATCCCCATGGAAAATACCTGTTGTGCTCTACCAAACAAGGGGGATTTACAAAGCTGTTGCAATGTTCAGCACAAGATTAGGCCAGAAGTTAAGAATCATAATCTAAAAAGGGGAATACAGCTGCCAAGCACTGCCTAGAAAAAATGTTTTTTTCTATTTGAGAAAAAAAATGATGCCAGACCACCTGCAATAAAGTACTACTCAGTAAATTACTTCCAAGCAACACCGAGCCAACACCCATTAAAAAAAATAATTTTCAATGATACATAATCAAAATTTGATTATGCTAATACATTTAGTTTCTTAAACTCACTGAAACCCTAGTTAATTGATTATCACTCTAAAATTATTTAATCTTATTTCTTTATTATATCTTTGTATCTCTCAGATAATTACATCCACTCACTTATGAGATGGTGCTTACATATCACTTGGCTGACACAGACTAGGAACAAGTTGTCAAAGACAGGGTTCCTAAATAAATTGGATTCGCACATAGACACAGTGCTTCCTCTGTGCATATGGAGTTTTCACATGTCTCAAATAAGTGTAATTTAAATGAAGATTTAGAAAAGCTGATGAAAGGATTGCATGCCTGAGGTTAGAAAAAGTAGACAACCTTTTATTGGTTGATCTAATAAAATATATTAGCATTTCCCTACAAGTCTTCTATCTTCTAGTAATTTAAGAACTTACAATTGTTTTAAACTTTACTTGCAGTGTTTTACATATAGTTTCCCTGAAACGATGAAAGAGCAAGTTAGAGTATCATTACAGCTGACTATTCAAATCCACGAACGATGTCTTACAAATTATATATACAAACCTTGATCACCCTACTCCCTGCAATTCTGCCTCTCAGCCTGCTAAGAAGGCTGTGCTCTGCACAACATGTTTTCTTGTAAGTTCTGGAGCAGAAAGCGCGAGAGCATTTGCATGACCTGAGAGCAGAGATGGTTTTACAGCACCTCCCATCACGCAAAGTACACCAAATGTCCAAATCCCTCTCTCTAGACCCAGAATGACTGGAAAGCAACCATCTTTCTGACTAGCACACTACAGTAAGAGGCACTCTCTCTTTTAACTTCAGTATTCTGAGCTTTTATCTCAAAGAAATGATATATATCTACGTGGTCTAATTCCAAAGGATAAGACAAGATGTAATACAGAATAAAACTAAGAGCTATCATGTAAAACTGATAAACCGAGGTAAGATAGCGAAAATGAAGTTCTCATTTTATATACATATCATCCTGTAATAGTATTCATGCAGACTGAGCACCCAACACAGCATATGATCGTAAGCGCAACACAGAAACCCTAAAGACTCACTCACATCACCAGCTGCTGTTTCAAAGTATCAGAATTTTAAGAATATTAAAAATATCATAGTCTTGGGTCGACTTGTAACAGAATTGTTACTGCAGGCGAACAATTTTTGATATCAATAAATACACCCACTCCTTTAAACATTACTGATATGAAACACCATATGGCTTAACTAACAGGAAAAGTAATAAAGGGAAAAAAATGTAGTTCATGAAGCAACAGAATGCCAAATGCAAGGAAACTAGACATTTGAAAAGACAAGCTTCAATTTCTTGCTGATCTATAAAAGCATTTCTCATGACTAATATGTAAATAAAACAAAGACTCTTCTTTTTCTCCAAATGGTTAACAAAGATGTACTTGGTGTATTCTGTTGCCAAGCTGTATTCCAGAATTTGAACTGGGACAGTCTTTGACAGTCCATTCATTAATAATTTTTGTAAAATAAATACTGACATTCTGATATAAACAGTCTCATGGCAGCTTCAGGATTTATGCCAGAGAGATCAAAGCAACACTCTTTGCAAACTATTTTAAAATCATGTTACTGACTGGAAAACTAGATCCCTAACATTTGAAATCATTACCCTGAAATCACAGTTACTGTATTTTGAATAAAGAAGCCTTTCTCCATTCCATCAACCATGGGAAATATGGTAAATTCACATCTTCCAAAACTAAACCTGAAAAGTTCCTTCAAAATTTATAACCAACTTCTTTGAAAGAAATTCAATGCCTACCTGAACCATCAGTAGAGACTGAACTTGCATTAATTCCAGAAAGGCCAAACAAAGGACATTCTCGATCGGTGTTTACATGACCCCACTTGTGGCATTTAATACATCTCACATTCCGCACCTGAGAGGAGAAAAAAGAAACAATTTATAGAATTTAGTTTACAATACAACTTAACATTTAGAGAGATGTCTATATTATTATGCAAAAAAAGGACTTTTAAACTCACTGAGAAATAGATGATAAAATTAAGAGAGTCCATGTTCTGCAGTTAGATAATATTTGAAATAACCCAAGACATCCACAGAGTGGAATTTATGTAACTTGCCTGGATACCAAATGGTTGATCTCTGATATTCATATCATCCTTGCAATACCTGTTACACAAACACGAAAAGAAAACAGAATAAATCTTCAACTAAAAAAATATGTACAAAACTACTGTAAGTCCTGTTACTATCAAGTGAGCATCCATTTCTCAAATACACCCCTGGAAAGCATTAGTTTTAGTATGTTTTCAAATATGGATGTAAAATTCTAATAAAAACTAAACACCGAGGAAAGGGTTACAGGTTTACAGGTTTAACTATGTACAAAGACATGAAAGGACTGTAAAAATGACTTACTTGAAATAAAAAAAAAGGAAAAGGTTGTGAAGATTAAGTAAGAAAAATCTATTTTATTTGGATAAATTCCACATATCTTACTTTTCTCGAGGGGCAACTTTTTGCCATTCAAATTTGTACTCAGTCTCTCCTTCTTGCTGTAAAATATAAAACATTGGAAAGTTGAAATATATTATACATTTTAAGTAATAAGAAAGAAAACAAAAAAATGATTTAATGACTTACCTCTTTAGCTTCTTCTGTAAGTTATCAGAAATCATAAAAAAGAGATGATATATTAATTATATATGTAACATACAGCTAGCATCTAAGCTACAGACAAAAGATTTTATGGTTTAGTATAAGCAATTAAACTCTAGTATCTTCATTATGAATGCCATAACACTAAAATCATCTTTTAACCATATTGCTTAAACACACAAGCACTAAAAAATCTTTAAAGCTTGCAAAGGAAACACTGTACAACAGAACAGCAGGAATATCTGAGAATTGGCTATTTTGCAAAGAGGGCTTTTTCTAGCTTCAGGTTCTCTACCTTAATAACTTTCACAGTCACTTCATTTTGCACAAAATAGCAGTATTAGAGGAGGTTTTTCATTTTAGTAGCTTATTATTAGTTTTATAAATACACCTACTTAAGATTTAGTGTACCAGGTCTAGCAGATAAGCCTGATGGGCATTTCTCAAGATAATTAAGTGTATGTCTTCACTACAGTTAGAATGTGCTTCTTCTCTGCCTGATTTATAAAACAGAAATTGTAATTTATGAAAGCTTTTCCTCTCCAAGACTTCAGGTGTACTTTCTAGCAGCCATGAGCTTACTATAAAGCAAATTACGTTAATATTAAACTTAATTCTTGTGTTAAAAGGATCTCAAAAAGCAATAAAAATTAATGCGTCACTCATTGCATCACCCCATCAGCCCATAGTTATCTCGGTACCTTCATATTTTAAAAATTTCACATGCCAGGGAAAGAGGCTATAAAGGAAATGCATCCGTATTCAACAATCAAGAGAGAAAATTTCAGCTTGCTGAGGCTGGCATCCCTAGACTTTACAGCTACTGAAAAGAAAAAAGCATGGAGTCTGAGCCTCCTTCAGAAGGGGAGGTTTTCAGCTCTGCCATGCTCAGGCTCAGCACAGTACCTTTCTTTGCTCCCGGTGGGGCCTCATACATGAAATTAAGACCATTCTTCACACGCTCATCACCCATAAGCAATCTAAATGAAAGACAGTTACACACATTAGTACACACATTCACATTAGTGTAACTTTTAAAAAAATATATATACAGGAAATGAGCACAAGGACATTTTCACCATAACTGGGAATTCCTTACTGGTTAATTTTACCACCTGGAGTCCAGGATGGAAGAACTGAGGGCCCAGTCAACACTTTTCATGCTGCACTGCATACCAGTATCATGTACTTCAATCTTAATGGAAACATAATTCTGTGTCCACAGATTATGGGAGACAGATTTGTGTACGATCAAGCATTGCTATACAGGTTCACTTGCTGCTCTGCTAAATGTAAAATACAGTGAAATGAATTAGATGAGTCGCACAAACTATCTACAAAACTGAAGACATGGTCATAAGCATGACCTTTGCTGAAGGAGATCCCAGATAATGAGTCACTGTCCTCTTCTGTCACTAAGGTGAGTGGGAGGCAGTGTTTCAGACAACGCACAGCGAGATGGCAAGGTCCTTCGTGGCCACGAGGAGACACTAGCAGGAAGCACATGGTGGCTGCCAGCTCTCACCTGTTATCATAGGATTCCTGTTCTTTAAGATATTGTTGCATTAATTCTTCTTGCTTCTTCTTGTCATATGATATTTTCTGCTCTGCCATCCATACCTAATTAGAACAAGAAGTTTCTACTTTAAATAAATAATAACTTAAAACATTCTTGTATGTGAAAGACTAGATGGATGGGCACATGATGCCAGATAGGGACATTCCTGAGAAGTGTGTTGTTTCTCTCCAGAAAAGTAGATGCTCAGAAGCCAGAGCCAGAAAAAGGAGGTAGTTATATGAAGGTGTGAGGAAGCAAACTTTAAGTTTTTAAACATATGGCTATTCTTTCCTGACACTTCCTCCTCCTCATTTAATGCAAGTTTCTCCAAATCAAAATGAATAGACTGAGAAGATGCTACTGACGGTAATTATCTCATTACGGATCAGTTTATACTGAGAGATACGTAACACTTCCGAATACGTGTGACTACGCTACCGTACACACAGGCTATGTCCAGCCGGTAAGGGCGCTGGGCAGAGCAGGGCGCAGGGGGCTGACCCCAGCGGCGGGATTCCCTGCTCGCAGGGACCCCGCGCGGGGAAGACCGCGAGCAGACGGGGCCGCGCTTACCTAACGCTCCAACCCTACGCACTAGCGCAGCTGCCTGGGCACAAACAACAACAACAACAACAACAACCACCACCCTCCCCCCCGCACTGTCTTCCTGAACTGCGTGCCGGTCCCACCGGCTCGCGGGCCGGGCTCGCCGCCCCCGCAACCGCGTACCTTCTTGATGTTGGACTTGGAGGCAGGGTGGAAGTCCTTCTTGCACATGAAGTTGGCGAACGACTTCCCCATGGTGGCGGTGCTGGCGCAGCCGCCGCCGCCGCCGCCTCGGAGCCTCCTGCGCCGCCGCCTGCCCGCGCCGGGCCTTCCGGGGCAGCGGGCG
>VWPW01012271.1:345512-384386 GCA_013389825.1 Crypturellus undulatus | reverse complement strand
CGCCTGCCGCCGCCATGGCCGCGCCGCCGCCGCGCTCCTGCGACACCTTCGTGGCGCTGCCGCCCGCCGCGGCGGGGGGGCGCGTGGTCTTCGGCAAGAACTCGGACCGGCCGGCGGACGAGGTGCAGGAGGTGCTGTACGTCCCCGCCGCTCGCCACCCGCCCGGCGCCGCGCTCCAGGTGAGCCCGCGCCGGGAAATGGCGGCTCCCGCACGCAGGGGTCTGACCTGGCGTCGCGCCGGGAAATGGCGGCTCCCGCACGCAGGGGTAGCCCGGGGGGCGTGCGAGGAAATGGCGGCTCGCAGACACGCGCAGGGGTGACACTGCCTCTCGCTCTTGCTTCCTGGCCCGCAGTGTACGTACATCGAGGTGGAGCAGGCAGGCGAGACTCACGCCGTGGTGCTGAGCCGCCCCGCATGGCTCTGGGGCGCCGAGATGGGCGCCAACGAGCACGGCGTGTGCATCGGCAACGAGGCGGTGTGGGGCCGCGAGGAGGTTGCCGACGACGAGGCACTGCTGGGCATGGACCTGGTGAGGTGCGCGGAGCGCCCGGGAAGCGTGCCCGGGCCCCGGGTGCGCTTTAACGTCCTCGCCCTGAGACACACGCGGGAGCGAGCGCTGTCCCTGCAGCCCGTCTCGCAGCCCTGGCAGCTGGGTTACAAGCGAGGGTCTCTTGGCACCGTCGCAAGGCTGCTTCTCCCCGCAGGAGGCTGCGAGAGGCACACAAGCTACAGCAACAAGCCCTTAGTGTATTTCTCCGTACGGAGCTTCTGCTGAGCTGAAGCATGGCCCAGGAGCAGCACAGTCAGCGCGAGTCTTCACTCCCCCTTTACCTACTCTCACGCACTCTTTAGTTTTGGTCCTAGCCCTACACCCCAATAACGTGGCCGTCTGCTTTTGCCTGTCTCACAGGCACCAAGACACCCCTTGCTCCCCCACAGTTCACAGTCCGTCAGATCCTCCTGTTGTATACAGTTGTATTCAAGGTGTTTAATTCCAAAGGTGACATCTTCCTCTTGTTCCAGGCTTGGACTCGAGAGAGCGGATACAGCTGAAAAGGCCCTTGCTGTCATAGCTGATTTGCTAGAAAAATACGGACAAGGAGGAAACTGTATGGAGAGCCATATGGCTTTTACATACCATAACAGTTTTCTGATAGCGGACAGAAAGGAGGCGTGGGTGCTGGAGACATCGGGAAAATACTGGGCAGCAGAAAAAGTAGAAGGTATGGATCTCTCCGTTAGGATTTTAAATATTTCCAGTGCGCTGACAATTAGCAATTTCCTCCTTTACCATTTAGGTAAAGCATCAAAATAGCCTCTGCATATGCATGCACATGCCTAGAGGAACAGCAGAGGTTGCTCGTAGGCCACAGGGCAGACAGGGCAGCAGTCTCGCAGAGGCAGTGCGCATCCAGAGGGACTTTCTGAGGCCGGAGGTGACCACTTCTATGCTTGGGAAGGGAGGACAGCAACAAGGTCAGCATGAGAATAGCAGCAGTATGGATGCTTTCAAGGATAGTGGCAATCAAATGCACTTGGTTGGGGAATACTGCTGGGATCTGTGTGGTTGGGTCCTGAAGATTGATTCTCCCACCAGACTCAGAAGGAAAAGCTAGGTTTTGGGAGCAACCTAAGGTATGTAGAGGTGGGAAATGATTGGGATGGATCCTGAAATACGATGGCAGCAACGAAAGTAAATAACGTGGAGCCGAGGCAGCAGGAAGGTTGATCTGAAGATAAAAGCTGCTAGAGATAAAGGGCAGCAGGAAGGTTGATATGAAGATAAAAGCTGCTGGAGATAAAGGGTGAGGGCCAAAAACAAACCACAGGATATCAGAGATCTTGTAGGAAACTCCTAAAAGCATCATCTGCTTCAGTAAGCTAAAAAATTAAATGGAAAGAAAGGGCCAATAGAAAGCATTTGATATACTAAAACGAAGGTTTTTTTCACCTTAACAGCAGGTGGTGTACGGAATATTTCCAATCAGCTCTCTATCACAACCAAGATTGACAGAGAACATCCAGAACTGAGGGAATATGCAAAAAGCAAAGGCTGGTGGGATGGGGAAAAGGAATTTGATTTTGCTGCCACATACTCCTATGTAAATACTGCCAGAATGACTACTTCCAGAGGCCGATACTGTGAAGGCTATAAACTTCTGAACAAACACAAAGGTATCATTCTTTCTTGTTTTATTTTTGTAGGAAATCGTGTTTAATAAGTTGCATTAATTTAAATCATAAACAAACATCTGTCGTGAGGCCATCATTCATGATTTGGTTAAAGAACAACTTTTCTGTTTTAAAGGTGAACTGCTGAATTTTGAAATCCTTCACTAATTTTGGCCAGCTTGGGGTAGAGAAAATAAAGCATAAGTCAAATATCAAACACATACAGCTATAGTAATGACACTTAGAGGTCATATTGTGGCCACACTGTTAAATATCCCATAAGATCTAGCTCTGGAACATAGGCTAAATGTTACTATTGTATCTCTGCGAAAAAACACCGGCTAAACCAGACTCACAATAATCTTACTTACCGGTCCTATTTCTTACAAGCCTAAGACAATGGCACAGTGTTCATATGCATATTTTGTGTTTATTTTTTGGCTTGTGTAAGAGAAAGTTTTTTAAATCTTGGTGGTTTCATTATAACTGTTACCCTAACCTTGTACAGAATAAAAGGTTTTTCTGTACTCTAAGCAGGCACCTTGGTTTGCTAATCGCTAACTTATCCACATAAGTCTCCTTTCAGACTTCAATAGAGAGAAGCTATTACTTCTCTTGTAAGTGCTTCCACCTGGCAGCTTTTTGCAGCAACTCAAAATTACATCTGTATTCACTTGTTCATTTGAAATAATTAATCTGAACTAAAATAAAATTGCACCCCTGTGTTTTTATTTATTTTGCTGAGCTCTATCAGAGCAGTTTTAGCATTTTGTTTTAGCATGAATTACATTTTGCTATCCTGCTCTGGAGATCATGTAAATCCCGCATTCATTTTGGGAATTGCAGGTTCTGAATACTGAAAGCATTTTCATAATACCTGTATTTACCTGTATTATAACAATGCTAAGGTTCTATCAATGTTTTCATTTTAAATCCCCATTTTCAGGCATTTACCAGAACCATTATAAAATCACACTAGGTGTGCATGTGATCAGCCTCATATAGCTTCAGTTTGCTAGATTTATCTTAAGTAGGTGCCCTAAGTAAAAGTTATTTGGTTTAGAGCGATGGTAAAATCACCATTTTATTATTTTCTCCTTCACAGCTTTTTTATTCATTCAGTGGCATTACATTTTTTTCTAGAGTATCTTCACCTTGTGAAGACCATTTTAAAAAAACATTATTTACATTCAAAAATAAAAACTGATGGTGAGAATACAAAATAGTAAAATAGTCTAGGTCAAGAATATGCAATATCTTCTGCTGGACAGGTTGCTAACTTGCAGCCAAACTGCTACTAATTTAAATTTCTTTTATTCAGGTAGTTTGCAGATTTGTTGAATTCCTTGGCTTTTGAGTCATAAATTTCATAGCTCATTATCACTTATTCTTTGAAATAAATACTTTAGGAAAAATAAAAATAAAATGCTTAAGTGTGTTCCATCTTAAGGTATGCTGATAGGATGATTTTGATTTACTTATCGATATTATGAACAAACTAAACTTCTTATTGCCTATTAAGAAAAAAAGCAGCCAGTTGTAGACAACTTTCCATTTAGTTGACAGTATAACAATTTCTGTTTGTAAATAGTTCTTTTGTGTCTTAAACAGGCTCTATTAGTTCAGAAATAATGATGGAAATTCTTCGTGACAAAGAGAGTGGCATTAATATGGAGGGTGGATTCATGACAACGGGAAGCATGGTCTCCGTGTTGCCTCAGGAACCTGGTCTCCCGTGCGTTCACTACTTCACAGGGACTCCAGACCCTGAGAGGTGATGTAGAGCAATTCATTGTAACCATCAATTGCAAATGTCTGAATGAAAAATAGTGTTATTTTGTCCAATTATGTTTCCTTTAGTTTTGTTGAAAAAAATCATAAAATGCCAAAAAGGAGGGAGAACAAAATGGCTAGAGTCTTGAGGGACTTATTGGGTACATTACTTATGTAATCTAGTTGGTGAAATGAATTAAAATGGGTTAGGAAATTATTTTAGACATTTCTTCCACGAGAAAAAAAAAGAAATACAATGGGGGAAAAATACAGCAATCTACTGACTCGGCAATTGTAATAAAACTGTATTGGTAAAGGCTATCTGTTCTATTTTCTATTTCTAGGTCTGTATTTAAGCCTTTCATTTTTGTGCCCAATATAACACCATTGTTAAAAACCAGCTCCCCTACATTTGGTCCCGATGATCCAGTTAAGAAGCAACCACGATTTCAGACTAAGCCAGATCGAAGACATGAGCTCTATAAAAAACATGAAAGTGCTGCTGTAGTTATGGACGCTACCAAGGTATGTTGATTAAATTAGATTTCAGTGCGAGGAGGTGGTTTATATAACCTCCTTGCTCACGTTTTGTCAATGTGATACCATTTAATACCATTAAATGGATGGTGAATAATACTGTAGTGCATCAGAGGCCAGTCGTTGTGGCAGCTGGCAGACATACATTGCAGAAATGCTCAGTCTCAGCCCCAGGCTCAGTCTCAAGGCAAATCCCTGTCGTGCTGATCTTGCAGAGGAGCAGGCCACACGCTCTCCTGCACTAGTCACACAGCAGCAGGCAGAGGGACAGCTCTGCTAACAGAACTTAAGCCCTGCTCTAGGGCAGCCAGCAGGTTAGGCCTTTTAGCTGTGCTTGGTACCAACAGAGTTACCATGTGCTTCACGTAACGGCAGACCAGCTTAAGAAAACAACTGTAGTTTTGCCTTTTACTTAAGTTTCCTTGACTGCTCCGGCTAACTACTACTGATGAATGAGTTATTTTTATAACTAAATTGTAACTAACTCTAGTGAGGATGTCGAATAGTATGAGATGTCACTTCTGAGGTCAGTGAAATTTAAAAGGCTAATCTGTTAAAATTAGAAAGCTAACCAGACTCAGTTTTCTTTTAGAAATAGCTTTCCTTGGTGCAGTTAGCTGCTTTGTCTTTATCATCCACGCAACCTACAATTCCTGTCATAAAGGCAGTTCCTTCTACGTTCTAGTAATGTATCGTGCAGACTTTTTTTCTCTTTCCTCCTCTTTCCCACCTTCTTCCCCAGTGCTAACATTTACTCTCCCATTGACAAAATTAGCATCTCACTGACAGTCATGGTCTTTCTGTTACTAGTACACCCTCTTAAGATTAGTGGCAGCAGCAAAAATACCAAGCACTAACATCAGGTAGAATTTAGAAACATACTTCCAGTGCAAAAGTAATACGTATTTCAGTACCACAGTAAATATAGTTATGGAGAACGTAATTTTGCTGACAGAGTTGGCAACATGGAAGTGGCAATATGAAACTGAAACATTTAAGCATTATTCTGAAGTAACCAAAACTGTGTGTCAATAAACTGTTTACACAGAGAAACTGCCACATGTAGAAAGACGCTAGGAAATGAAACTTAGAGACTGTTGCTTGCTCTAAGCAGTTGTCTCTCTCCTACTTGAAAGCTCTAATCAAAGACTGGAGAAGTTCTTGAGCTGAGAAGGTACCCAGATATGCATTCTGTAAAATGAACAGCAGTCCACTTAAGTTTTGCTACTATAAATACTTGAAGCAGCATTTAGGCTTTTTTTCTCCCCTCTCCAGACAAGGAGTGTGCTAGATGTTAGGAAAGAAGCACTGATCCTAGAAAATTACAGGGCTGTGTTATACCAATAATAGCTTGTTCCTTAGAAACAATTAAGAGGTTAAATAATGACTTTAAAACAGTTTTGTTAGGGTGAACACTACACAGTTCTGCAGAGCTTTTGGTGAAATACAGACTTTTCTTTTTCCAGGCAAAAGGTAAAAAGATGCTGGAAGAGCTGCGGCAGTTGGAGAAACAGAAAATCAGCGAAATGGAATCAATCCTGCAAAACAGCTGTCTTGACACTAGCCAAGCTGCTAACCTTTTCTCACAGTGTGTAGAAGAAGAGCTCAAACTATATACATAAAGCTCCTATGTGAATGCAGTATAGCTCTGCTTTATGATTAGCTCTTATAATTAAGGGTACATATAGATGATCTCTTATTTTTGATATACCAATTACTATGGACAGTTTCAGAGATGTGCACTCATATTTGGGGCAAACAGTATGGAGCAGTGCTAAAATGGCTCTGCAGAACCAGTCATGGGCTTCATGGAGAGCAGCAGTACAGTGGCCAGCAGGGACAGAGAGGCAGTTAGGAACCAAGCTGCTTGACTGACTGACCTGGACAATACATGGTCCTTTAGAACCCCTTCCTTGCATGAAAAACACCAACCCTGGTTTGGACAGTTTCCTTCTAGTGACACGCTTGTGTGACTTCTACTGAAGACTTGTGAGGATAGAAGAATTTCACATTGTAAGAATTAAAATGGTAACACTGAATGACTTCCTAAAATATGGTGCTTGCACCAAATAAAGGGAAAGTGATATGTAATCACACCTACAAATCAGTTACAACTGTAAAGTAACTAGTTCTGAAATCTGATGACAAAATTCAACAATTGAAGTGTCTTGCATGCTACCACAGTTTACTTTCCACTTACTCATCTGCTTACTTTGCTCACCCTTAACCTGAAATATATATAGTTGTATATATTTATTTGCGTAATTATGCGATATGATTATTGTTAACTCTGCATCATATCCCACTGGGTTGTTTTGAAATGTCTCTTGATTTGTTACATTTTTTAAATTGGTCAGCTAGAAAACCTCAGAGTACCCAGAGACATAAAGTATTCATATATTCAGCATAACACTTAAAAGGACTTTTAAATTTTACACTTGATATTCAGCCTTTTAATCAGAGCTTATCTTGCCAAAAATGCTAGTCAAGCAGTTGATTTAACACGGCTTTTTCCTGGCCAGGAATTCTTCCTTGCTGATCGTGCACAAAAGCACTGATCTATCTGTTACACTACTTTCCTAGCTAGGGCAAGGGACAAACACAGGCAAAGATACATTTCTTTATAGGCATATAATGTTAACAGAATTAATATGCCAGTTATCTTTTGTCCTTGATAGCTTGGATACTGAGCTGACTCCTCCTTTCTTCTTTTTTTAAAAGTTTTCATTTAATTTAATGAAACCAAGTATCCAGCATTTTTTAGAAAGAGTTGGTCTTCAACCAGATTTGTTAACAGCTCTTTTATTTCCAGTTTGCCCTTTGGTATTTTTGTGTTCTTACGTAGATAAAATGAAATATAGTCAGATTCTAGAATATTTCAGATTCTGAAGATGTGGATACAAAAATCCAGTGTTCTCATTTTATAAAGTGTTCTATAGATCCACAGCGGGGGTCTAAAAGAAATTTCAAAAGAAATACATGTGCAATTAACTTTGTAGAATGCTGCTAAATAAATGAGCAAATGAGCTTGCCAAAATGTGTTCTTTCTGATCCTACAAGGAATGTAGATGTTAATTTGGGATACTGTGTTCAGATCCATAACAAAAACATAACGGATTGGTAAAAGATCCTCAAACTATTTTTATAGTTCCAGCTGATGTCCTTTTACTAGGCTGTGTATCAAATGGCTGCAGCAAGTTACATCTCCTACAAAAGTAGGGTTAAGTCTCACTGTGAACCTTTTACGTCTTGCTGTCAACAAAATTTCCTAGAAGTTCAATAGGACAGTATGTGCTCACCAAGTGGAAGATATATTTAATAAAATGTGGTACTTTACCTGCTTTCCTTGTGGATGTTTGTATCTGGCAATCATTTGTTTCCTTAGCCCATTTTGGATTATCAGCTGTCCTGCCCTTCGATAATTTCAAAGACCAGAATAAACGCTAGGCAAAACTTTGGAGTCAAGTTCACAGGTAGTTTAGCAAAATTACATGCTTCTGCCACAAAGCAAATACAGGGAAGTTACAGAGGGATGAGAGTACTGAAGGGGGTGCAGCAGGCCCTTAATCACAGCACTGCCACGTGGTTGCAGCCTAAGTAACCAGAGTTGGACTAGGCAGCCTGGTCAGCATGTAGTATAGGCAGATACTGTCCAGCTACTGCAGTTTCTGTGCTCTCTTTTACATGCTGGTCTACAGGCTACTAAAACCAGTGTGATGTCTGGAAATGGCTGAAGCGATGGGCAACAAAGTACAGGATATTTTGCTCCCCTGCTCCCTGCGATTTCTTACTTTTGGAACACATTCGGTGCAACATACAAAATGGCAATGAGATCAGCTGGAAAAAATAACCCTCCTTCCCAGGAGCATAAAGTAAAAATTAGAATGTCCTCTAGAGGGCAATCTTTGTCCATTTTAGTTTAGAAAAATATATTTCAATTTATTTAAAAAGAACTAGAGCATTATGAAGGAACATCACTCAAAAATGTGCTAAAATAATACATAGAAAACAATGTAAAATTTTTATATCCAGTCCTCTGCATTATAAGAATTATTTTGAGATTACTGCTAGGAAGAAAAAAAAGCCACATTTTCCATTATGGAAACCCTTGGACTTACATGCTCAGTGCATGTTTTCGCTGAATCATAACGTGAATTAACTGAGATTTGACCCAAACCAACCAATTTTCAAAATGAAAGAACTCATAACATAAGCTATTTCTGATCACCAAAATTTCATACATCAAATGCACATTCATAAGATCAACTGCTTTTAACACCTTCTGATGCTCTTAGAAGCAAATACTTAGCAGATGTTTTAAGGCTTAAATAACTTCCTAATATCAGTCAAAAGTCTACTTTAAGCTTCCAGAAGGACCTAGAGATTTAGAATATTGGATTAAGTTATTCTGCACTGATTCATAGGTTCCTTAGTCAACTTATTAACATTAATGGTATAATTATCAGCAGTCACAAGTAGAATTTCACGTCACTTAAATGTGTTTCCTTCATTAGATTTGTAACAAGGAGCCTCCACAAACACACATTTTGATTGATTTCTTTTTTACAAAGAGCGATACCTTGTTTAAATGTAGGGAAAGCAAGGATAGCAAGGGTAGGACTCTGATGAAAAGGAGAGAGAGCAGACAGGAAGAACAGGGACTACATGTAGGACTGGAAAACTGAGTTGAGGGCAAATTCTTGAACATTCAAAGAACTTTCCAATTTCAAATATATATATTTGATAAGTAGACAATGTGACACTTTCCTAGAGAACTGAATTAGCTTCTTACCAATTTCAGTAGCAGGCAGGCAGGCTGTTAGGAGAGAGGTGCTACCTTTAATGGGAACACCCATGAACTCTTGGTAATGTCCTCTGCCTACTTAGAAGCTATGACGGGTGGATTTGAGAAACAGCCCATTTGAAATACATGAGCAACTTTAACAAGTTTACCAGAAAACCACACTTGTAATGTCTGTCAGGCATCCTTAGCTCTCCCACAACTCACATCATAGCAACGCTCAGAACTCTGAAATCAAGCAACAGATTTATTGAGAAGTTGCAGTTTTTAGAAGCCAGACATACCCACAAGCTTCTGCTCTAATTATTTCAAAATAATCGATACACTTGTCTTCATCAGTGGTAACAGAAATATGCTATTGTTTTCCTTTGTGGAATCTCTGATTCAAATGTCCATCACTTGGTTGTTGGAAGCACATGAAATACACCACTTTCTATATATGCATATGTATGCAAGAAGATACAGTTCTGTTTCTGTGCACATTCCAGATGTGCACAAAGAATGACTTTGATGAACTGGGAAAAAGAGTTCCTTTTACGAAGTTTTGCAGGGAGCTATGGCTGCAATAAAAATACTTTTTTTTTTTTTCAGAATGCCTAAGGTTGGAAGGCCCCTTTGGAGGCATCTAGTCCACCCCCCCTGCACACGCAGGGCCACCTAGAGCACGTGGCACAGGGCTGCATCCAAGCAGGTCTTGAAGATCTCCAGAGAAGGAGACTCCACAACCTCTCTGGGCAGCCTGTGCCAGTGCTCTGTCACCCTCACCGTCAAGAAGTTCTTCCTTAAGTTCCCGTGGAACTTTTTATGCCTCAGTTTGTGGCCATTTCCTCTGGTTCTGTCAGTGACCACCAGTGAAAAGAGACCAGCCCCATCCTCCTCATTGCCTCCCTTGAGGCTCTTATAGACACAGATGAGATCCCCCTTCACAGATTTGAACAGTAGTTTATGCTTTTAAAACCACTTTTAATTCCTAATACAAAGCAGACTCATAGGTAGGTGCAGTAAAAATCCATGTATGAAAAATGAGAAGGCCTATTTAAAAAGGATGAAAGAAGTTATTAAGTTTGACTATTCCCAATGAGTGAAAAAAGAAATTTTGGTTAACATCTGGGTTCCCTTCCCTCATTCTACTGATTAAAAGATTTATGTAGACAAATAAACCCTGTTCTTGAAATTTAGAAGGGCAGCTGTGATAGCTATCAGGTACTACAGTTTAACCACTTCAAATTACTGCAGTCACAGATTCTCCAGATTTTACTTTTGGTGCACAAGAATCTGAACGACACTGCAGTAACTATTAAAGCATCATGTGAAGATACCTGAGGTTTATTAGAAAGTTTTATCAGGCAGGCAACCAATACTAGACATTTTAAGAACTTTAGCTGTTCTAAAACCTATTGGATGTTCAGTTAGGATTCTTTACAGAAGGAACTTAAAAGTCATTGCACTACATTTAAAAGGTTTTATGATTTAACAAAATTTTTGGTCTTGACTTGTGCCAAGTATCCAAGGCTTCCATAACTTCTCTATTTGAGACTGGCACTACTGGATTAAAATGGAGAGGCTAATTTCAGAAGGCAAAAATCTTCTCTTTACAAAGCCGTGGCTACCACCAAAAGGCAAAAATTCAAATCCACATATTTACACTAAATGCCAGGATATGCTTGCCTATTCGGAGGTTTTATTCTTACATTCTTGTAAGATTTTCTCGGCTTTAATCCTCTGACATCATAATATTCTTCACAGCAATTATGCCATTAGGAATGGAAGATTGTATCTTTGACAGAAAAACTGCTTGGTTTAAGGTGTAAACAGCCAAGAACAGTCCTGGTGTTGGACAAGGATACCAAGTAATAAGAGTGCGAGTAAGATGGAAAAATTCTTTTATTAAGTCCGTGGGAAGTCTAACCTTAAATAGGGATCAAGATTTCATCACACTAAATAAATATTAAAAGCATAAAAGAACATAAAATATTCCCAACATCTTTTTTTTTTTTTTTTCCCTCACTGTGGCCCCGGTGACTAGNCTTTTTTTTTTTTTTTCCCCTCACTGTGGCCCCGGTGACTAAATTTGCTGTTACAGTGTGTCTGTAACATGACAGTGCCACACATCATTTAACTACTTGTTACACTCAAAATGGGAAAAAAAAACCAACCCTAACTACAGAGCACTGTGTTTCCCTCTAGCCACAGTCTGTTTTGAGGGCTCTCACTCTCCAGTAACAGCCCTAGCTACTCTTGTCTTTGGAGCGGCCGCAGGGAGACCTCCAGTTCTCACACTTGACGAGTGGGAGTCGCACAGTCCTCCTAGGGCCCCGCGAGCGGACGGTGCGCGGTGCCCGCGGCTGGGCCGCGGGGAGGGCCGGGCTCACCCCTACCTGCTGTCCCCGCGGCGGCGGGTGCCGCTCAGCAGCTCTCGGCTGCAGCGGCTCTCTTGGGAAGGAAGCGGTAATAGAGGTACTCGTCGCGGAACTCAAACTCATTTGTGAGGTGCTGCACGACGCCGCCTCGCACCAGCCTGTCCCCGTAGGCGACGGCCTCGCCGCGGTCGGACGCGAGGCCGACCCGCAGCAGCCAGCTCACCAGGTCGCAGCCGAAGAAGATGCCGGTGGAGATCTTGGCACTACACCTGTGTGTCAAAGGAATGATTCACCCACATGTTCTGCAAACCTGGTACCGCCACTGCACCATGGGAAAAGCAAGGAAGAACAGCAGGAAACAAGGAAAGACATCGTGATAGTTAAGAGTACGTTAGAAAAGAACTTGTCAGCTTTGCATATTAGGGACATGCCAATCTTCCCTACTTTTTCCTACAGACATTTCAGTGAACAGCAAAATTTACATGACAAGTTATTTTAAGCCTGTGCAAATAAGCTACAAGAAGCATAAATTTCAATTTTTCTACAAACACGCAGTATAACGCTATTTACCGGATACTTACTTCCCATGTACTCTAATTAATGTGACCATTTCTGCAGTAAAATATGTGAGTGTAGGGTGCCTGCAGTATCAGCAACTCAAGCCGCACTTTAATGCCATTTTCAGCTTAAACAGACACTAACTGCTTATATATATATATAATATATATTTATTTGCAATATATATAATATACATATAATATGTATATACAATACACAATATATACAATATAATATGTATAATATACATATTGCAAATAAAAATCATTTAACTTGCATATCTGGTTAAATATTTACCACAGAGGCAGCACTAACAACAAAAGTAAAGACATTTACAACAAGATTAAACTAATCTCCTTTTACATATTTATAAGGTAGTATCACTAACATCTAGCTAGCAGTAGTAAAAATACCATTTGGAAGTTTACCTGCAGCAATGAATGTTTCTGGTTATCTAAAATCTGTTCTACGGAACCCAAGTACAGGGTTTCTGAAGATGATTAGAATTACACTGGTCAGCAAAAAAACAATGAACTTCTCTATTTTTTAAATTAAAACAACAGGGACTTCGGAGCAAGTCTTAACATCTATTAGTAGAAAAACAAGAAAATAAAAGCCATGATCACAAGGTTTCAGTTACAGTATGTTTAAATCAAGGAGGATTAGGGTCCAGTTAGATGTATATTTAAAAGAAGAAAATACATGCTTTCTTTTAACTTGTAACGGGGAACAAGACATGACACTAGTTTTGCACGAACACAACATTGAATGGAACAACAAATGTCAGATTTGGATGTATTCTCAGACAACATATGATTGAAAAAAAATAAAAAAAGACCAACAACCAAGGGAACAGCCAAAAAAAAAGGCCAAGAAACCACAATGATAGTTGAAGTCCAGACAGAAAGCTATAGATGTAAAGCTCGCCCTCTTTCAAAACAAACATTTTCTGGTACATCTTTTCTGTCTGGGTGTGAAAGCAGCAAGTCCTTGAACTCATAGCTCATCTTTCTTAAAAGCACTGATAACTTAGTTTTTATACAACATTACTGGCTTTTGGAAGTATTGAGTGAAATCATGGGAGAACAGCCAATACTGTCAACCACCAGTTATGGAACTTGGTTTCAGATTACAAGAAAACAAGAACAGAAGATATTTGCTGCTCACACCACAAGAGTAGAAGTGCCTTGTTAGAGCAATTCCTCATGTCTCAACTTCATATAGTAAATATTTGAAAATAGGAAGAATAATATCATCTTTCTTCCTCTGCTTCTATCTGCACTTCTCTTTCCATCTAGCTACACACTTGAATACATAATTCTTAATTTGGGTATCAGAATTTGTGTATGAAAACTCTGGTGAGGTCACAAATTGAGGATTACAACTCACGAGAGGAATGCACAAAACAAATCATACAAACTCAGAAGGATCAAAGGTCCTAAAAACACTACAGCCTCACACACTGAGTGGCTTCTGAGAACATAAAGACTCCAGTGGCAGCAACATGCCCAAAAGCTTTTGCCTCTGGCAGAGTATTAGTTAGTAATATTTTTTTCCTATAAATACTGTCATCTTCTTAATCCCAAAATAAAACAAATGGAAACTAAAAAGAAATCATTCCAAAACACTGCAATGTTTAAAACTGAGAACTGTTCTTAAAGGGAAGATTCCCTCAAATTCGACCAAACATCATAGACACAGTTAAGAGTCGGTCACATGCATTTCTTCAGGAAGTTTTTGTCTCCTAAACTCCAGCTAAACGCAAAATCTGAGGCCATGTTTTAAAGATAAATTATGAAATTTTTGATTACTTGTATATAGCTCAGATGGGACAATGTAGTAATTGGAACTTCAGTGCTTCAGTCTGAGACTGAACACATTTTTCTAAATGTTATTGCTATTTTTTAATCCTTGTGCTCATAATTGAGTACCTTTACCACACCAGGAATCATCCACAGAAGCTTCAGAGGGCCTTTCAGAAGGCTGGGTCAGCCCTGGGAAGCCCTCACACACGCAGGAGGGAGCCTTACCTTCTGCCTCTGACAATGCTTTTGACACAGTGATCTCGGTGGTATCGCACAAACTGTTGACAAGTCAACCTGATTTCCTCAGGAAGAGCAGGATCTGTATGACCTGCTGCTTCTCTACTGCCCCACAGAAATTCGAATCTTAAAAAAAATAAGAAAACAAAGCAAAACAAAAATGAAAAGTCAACAAATGGCACTTATTTATATACAACATTCCCAGTACATTACTGCCTACAAACACTCAGATTTTGCTTTAGGTTTAAGCAGAAGGAAAGACAGAAAGTGGCTGTGAGTCCACTCTGGCTGCTGGATTTATGCCTTCACACTGAAGCACTGATAAAAGTCTCCATCTACACAAAGAACTTCCAGGAGGTCAGGAATACAGGACATTAAAATAGAGATAACAGAAATTTGTTTCAACATTCATATCTAAGGTTTTATTTATTAGCTGGAATTATTTCCGAACATTCATCAGTATCACTGATGCAATCACACGTTACACAATCATTAGACAACGATTTTGCCTGTGGGATTTTTGCCCATGGGAGGGCCCTTAGGACGACACTACACACTCGTGCACAGGGAACTGCAATTAGCTCTCCGCAGCCAGCAGTGGACACATTTGTTTTTTTTTGGAAAAAAAAAAAAAAAGATAGAGAAGAATAAAAACTGAGATTGCAGTGAGCATTCAAAACCCTTATTAATTATTAAATTTCTAGGCATATGTATAAAGATTGTTTACCTTCGTTTGAATGGCAAAATGATTAAATGCTTATCTAGGCCAAAAATACCAAAGGAAATAAAGCCCTGGAGGAAGAATACAGAAATATCAACATTAGGAAAATACTTCTTTGTTTTGCTCTTCACAGACTAAAACAAAACACTAACTATTCATTGCCAAAGAAATGTGAGTGTGCATGTGCAGGTGCGTAAAAAAACAGAGCAAAACAAAAAACAACAATAACAAAATCTTTTCTTCTGCCAGATATATATGCAAAAAGTATCTTTCTGCTCTGCACCCCACTAGAAATGTATTATGGTTCTGGTTTGATTTTTCATTTAAGCTTTAAAAAGATTAATGCATAACATTCTGTCAGAGAAACTCTGCAAGAAACAGAGATCAGTAAATCTACTGCTGTGACATTCCACTTAATATTCAAAACATCAGGATCCTTATGTAATCAGTTATTTAAAACTCTCATTAATGTCAAGAGAAGAATAGACAGTCTGTAATTTACATGTTATAATACTCTTCAATTAATCTGAATTTCTACATTGCCTTTGATCAAGGCTAGTATAACTGCTTGATACTGCACTGTATCTATTGGCACACTTGTCTGCGCACGTGCAAAATATTCTTCCTGTATTTACACTATGACTGCCTTGTTTTTCTATAGATTTGTTTCCAGAGGTACAAATCTAACCTGTGTCATTTTACACTGAAATAGGATTAATAATGTTTATACACCTAGTCCAGGCTCTAGTTAATAGACTAGTAACTAAAACTCAATAGTTAATAAGTTAAAACTGCTAGATAAAATATCATCACAGTTTTCTTGCACACAATTTAGTCGCACTGGTGTCATTTCACATAAGTTACATTGGAGCAACTTTCTGGTACAGGTATGCTAAAATTCTGCTTGGTTTCTATAAGCATTTGGCACTCAGTTGTCTTTTATGCCTTGGAAACATTCATCCCAAAAGCACATCAAACAACTGTGTCATGATAAGAAAACTATTAATGCCCCCCCAAAATTAAGGAAAACATGCACAAAAAAACAACATAAGAAGCTGCTATGGCAGCACTGTTTGAGGACTGTTACAACACATGCTATAGCATCCACTAACAGAGTCAGTCAGAACAAACATTGGTAAGTACCTGGCCAAAATTAAATATGGCACAAAAGAATTGCAGTTCCACATAGAGCCTTCCAGGCTCCTGGTTGAAGAGCCACCATAAGACTTTTGAAAGATTCTGTTGGGAAGTGGAAAAAAAAAAAAAAAAGGAAAAAAAAAAGGTAGATCAGAATTGATTCTGAAGACCAAGAACACTTTCTTAGTCCTCACACTCAATTTCCACTATCTTTATGTTACAATAACTCAAAGACAAATAAGAGGAAATAAACATCTTAAAACACCATGTTAGTTAAAGCTATGACAAAGGGTGTATGTTTGTTTTTAAATAAAAACAACAACAAAAAATAGCATTGTAGATTCTGTCCCTTTACATGTTTATGTAAGGAACTTGTCCTAAGCATATTTAGGCAGCCAACCTAAAACAGATAAATCCTGAAAATCTGTCTGTCCCAATATTGTCTTTAGACCTGCTTAGCAGACAGCAGTGTTTTCTATCTAGTTAAGACTGTGTTAAACTCAAGCACACACTGCTTTACCTATTTTAGATGCCTAATAAAAGAAAACAAATCCAAAGTTAATCCATAAAGGTCAATTTTGTAATATAATTGGTTTCATTTCATAGTATTTAAGTAACCATTCAGCTACAACCAAAATAGAGTCTAGAAGATGGAGCACTTCATTTCTGTAAGGATGCAAAATATGTATATATCAGCATGAAATATTGTTACAGGAAAAGTTTTCTTTTACTGAGGTAGTAAGTTCTGAAATTAACAGTTGTAGCTCTTGTGCCACACTTCCTACATTGCTGTTTATTGGTGCACAGTAGTTTTCCATTTACAGGTAAAAATATTTTCTCCTGTTTTTGTCACCCATTAAAAGAACAACCAAACAAAACAAACGAACAACCACCCCAACCAAATAATCAGTGCCATACACCGATTTTTTTTCTATTTTAAATTAATTCTTATATTGTCTTCACTACTAAGGCATCTGTTAAAGAAATGCAATTCCAAATCTCAGTGTGATTAGATGAAGCCATTTTTAAATAGTTCTCTTTAGAAACAGAATTCACTTTATGTATTTAAAAGAGATTACTGGCTAGGGAAGACAACTAACTCTGCAGAAAAATGGAGAGAGCGACAGAGAAATCAATTTGCTAAAGATATAACTCAGTTTTTACTTCTCCTTCAGTGTTCTGCCCACTGTGGTTTTTTTCCACTGTGTTTTTATCATCATTAATTTTATACAGCACAGCAAAATTCATCTTAAAATGTTCCCCTCTGACAAGGGACTAAAATAAAGCCTTTGATTAATTTAAGGTATTGCCACAAATAGGAGATGTCGACTGGAGATATAAATACACACACACACTCTCCATATATAAGGTTCTTGAAAAACATTCCACATCAGTGAGTTAATCAACAGCAGGAAAACAATATTTACAGCAAACATGCCAACAACGAGGAGTAGACACAGCAACACGTGTCTGGCCAGCTGCTTGTCTGCAGTCTGTAGGAGTTGTTCTTCCTGTGCCAATATGCAAGTTTGAGCACTGCACTGACTCACACACTGATCAGCTGAAAAACAAAGCAGATTTTTGCATTAGGCTTCTGACCTAACAAGTATGGTTTATCTCTAGCTTCATGAGTAAACTTGTTAGTGCGTTGATGTTACTTGCCAGGGATATTTATAAAGTATCTGAGCTGAATTTACAAGATTTAATGGAGGGGAGAAAAAAAAGAAACAGTGGGTCAATAACCCTTTCAGACATCTATTCTCAAATATAACAGTTACTTACATATACTAAAATAAATACATAAATAATCCACAGTTCTAGTTCTCTTTGAAAGGATTAATGTAAAACTTCAGTTATGGTTAGCATTTAGAAGTCACTACTAGAAATAATGAAACATCAGCAACTTCTCTGGGCAAATTTTTAAACCTAGAATAAATTTCTGAAATATATATTTCAAATATACTATCAACGCTAGCTTTTTTTATTCTGTATCTCAAACCTGCTGAGCTCTAGATCAGACAACCAACTTTCTCCTACTTATGAGTTCTGCTGTTGTATTTTTTTAAAATAGCACATCAGAAAGCTGCCACGATTCTGCAAATCAAAAAGTCAAATATACAGAGTGATTGCTTTTCTGTTGGATAGAGAACTTAAAGGAATTCTGAGCATCTTCCAGTAGATGGCAGCAAAAAACTTCCTGGCAAGAAAATACCTAAAAACTTCCACTAGATGCTTATCATAACTGTTCAATGAGATAGTAGAAGGATTAGTAATTATTACAGTGAAAGCTAAACAAGTGTATCCATTACCATTGGTTTTCACTCATTTGTAACTCCAAAACATTCACTTAGTAGGCAGAAATATTCCCACTTGACATACTCAAGATAAACAATATCTTATCTTTCACGATAAGAAAATTAAACTTGTCTTCCTCCGTTATTTGGAAGCATTCTTATGATGCTTATCTGAATTACTTTCCAGAAAAAAAGAAGTTGGGAGCAAGTATAGAGGGCCTAAAATGAGCATTTGCGAGACATACATCTAAATATGCTTCAGTGGGAAATAATTCAGATTTGTTAAAAGTTATACTGCATGCAAACACTGCATGTGAAAACAAGTTTTCTTGTTAAGGATTCAAAAATAACAAGAGGGAGAAAGGAAAGACTACACTTTCCTGAATAGTTTTGGCTATGGGAAGTGACATAAGGTAAGAATGGGCTGAACATGCAGAATTTTCTATCAGATCCTGGATAGTCTTTTCAATCTATTTTACTGTTCTAGTGGCTCTTAAGGCCTTTAGACCCTTCTCTTTCCCAGATACGGATAATACAGCAACATGATGCAACATGATGTTCTTATCTAGTCAGCAGCATGTGCTTGCTCCTTGCAATTAACATACGGGCTTCAGAGGCGTTTTTAGAAGATGTGAGTATGAGAATGTAAAAAGGACATTTAAGTCAAAAATTGCTAAAACTGAGGGAGGAAGATGAGGACATGCATTAAATTTCTCACTGTCCAAACAGGAAAATGATAGAGAGATAAAGTCTGAATGGTTAGAAGGAAGCATTAAAAAGCTGTTTGTCATATTTATAGTATTAAACAGGGTCACACTTTTACCTGCCTCAATTGGAGGAATCTTGCTTTCAACGGCATCTGACGCTGCTTTGCTTTCTCTGGCACAGGATAAATCACCATTTGCTGGTTGACAACAGCAGCCTGTTAGGCACATATAGTAACAGGATAGTTAGTTTTCTTCACTACTATAATTTATTAAGTGTAACAATATCTACTATAAAGTTTTAACTATTGCTCTCACAAATAACTTCAGAGCAAAAGCCAGTCATACCCTCCCCATTTGCAGAGAGGGCCTATAAGTGACACTATTTGTATATAGAAATACTTAACACAGCACTAACACTGTGGAAGCTACGCAGGTACTCAAGAGCTATAGGGAAAAATGTAAGATAAATGACCAAGAGGCTAAACATAAACCAGGAGGATTAGAAGCACATTGAGCAGTAATGTTGCAGGTGCATATCCATTTTAAAAGAGTCACTTTGGCAGGCAAACAGCCTAAGCTGCCTCCTGGGCTGTTATTTACCACACGCTTATCACAACACCATTGGTTTCATAAAAACGTTTCCACACGCCATCTTTTTGCCTCTACTCAACCCACCCATACAGCAACAACTGTCAAACTTTCCCTTGGAAACTGAAGCCTAAATCCTTGGACAACTATATCTAGATATTTCTCCATCCTAGAATAGCATTTCAAGTTTGAAGCAAAGTTGTTCTCAGGCTGGAAGTAAATTCAGCACGGAGCTCCATGGCACCCCATGCACTCGGGGTCTTTACCTTTTCCCGTAGAGGGTTGTGCCGTGGGCCCGGTGGGCAGCTTTGCCGCAGGGCCTGCAGGTGACACTGGAGGCCCCTCGCTCCCTTCGGCTTCCGCCTCCTCCCCAGGGCTGCGAGGAGAGTATGGATTCAGCACTTCGTAACTTGACTCTTGTCTACTTCTGTTCATGCACATAAGTGAAATTCCTGACATCAATATGCTAACAAACAGGACCACTGCTGTGGTAATTATCTGTTAAGAGACCAAAGAAGATGCATCTAAGATGAAAGAAAACTACTTGCATATATCTCTCTTTATAATTTCATTATTTTTATAAATATTCTAATCAATACATCTGAATAATTTTCTGTATTTATTGCTATTACCCTTATTACTATTTATTTTGTTACTATACTATTACTATTACTACTATTTCTTTACATAAATACAGCATTTTTCAACTATTTGCTATCAAATTTCACCATCACCTTCCCTTTCCTCAGGACGACTCCATTCCAAGTCCTGTTTATGGACCTTTTAATTCTAAGGAGGAACGTGTTCTGGCACAGTTCTGTTTCTATGCTTTCTCATACAGGGAACACCCCATTAATTATCCTTTCCTTCTAATCATCTGCCACCCATACCCAGAGTCCACTCTGAGGCTATTTTAGCACTTGTGAAAGTGTCACGAATAATCCCAAACCTCTTAATCCGTAAAAAGGCCAGAAAGAAAACAACACAAATGTCTACTCTAGTGTTATATCCTTTACTAAGGGGAACCATTTATTGGTAAAACTGTTCAGGTTCAGGGACTTTCAGTCCTTGACTGAGCAGGCTTCCATACAGCCAGTAGTTACTGCTACACGTGTATTGCAGATCCTATCTAACAGATGCCAAAATACATTAATTAGCTATTGGATGGTAACAACTTTAGATAGTTATCCAGCTAAACTACTGAGTAGTCATCACTCCTAAGCCTCTTTGCAGGGGAGACCTACTCCCTCTTTTTCTTAGTCACGGCTGCCTAAACACGAAGATCCTTGTTTAAACAAGTTTTTCTAATGGTTCATTAGAAATGTACATTATCGACACCCTGATCTTTTATAATGATATTGTTGTTATGATAACCTATACTTTGACTGAAAATTACTTACATAAGAAGCAAGCAGAGAACAAGAGTTTCTCAATAATGTATTAGACAAGACAGAAGTAAGAAAAGATGAGGACAGAGATGTTCATACCTGATGTTTTCCATAAAAAAAGGCAGAGTCAATGCTATCGTTACGTTCGCCAACTATTAATAAGATTCCTACCAGGAGTGTTGGGATACTGAAAGAGCAAAATACAAGCAGTCAAAGCAGACCAGTTACCATGTTGCCACTTACTCTACAGGGAAACAGCTATACCAACTTACCCCCATCCAGCTATGATGATGAACCCTATAGGAATCTTTATTGCTTCACTCTTCTTCAATAAGAATAAAGAAAAAGACAGAAAACCTAGGATAACAGAAAAAAATACTTTGTTTATTACTAAAGAGGGAAGTGACAATTACAAAGTCTAGACACTCTTATGATGCAACCTATTCAATAACCAAGACATTCTTTTTTCAGATCTTATAATAGTCTATTTTTTTTTTCTAAAATAGGAACACCAGTTACCTTGAGAAAGATTATTATTAATGAAACACTGAAGACATTGTGGTATACTTCATATTCACTTTTCATATTACATTCTGTAATAACATATTTAAAAACTGATTATTCCTTTACCAAATTTTGTGTGTGTGTTTGTATGTGTGCAATTTGCATTTATCTAGCTTTTGGGTCTGCCAATTCTCTTCACACTCAAGAGCTTGGGAAAATACTAGAAAACTCACTGACAAAAGCTCACTGACCCCAAACTATTTACTGCATTGCAGCTCATCTTCCCTGCCTGTGGGTCCTACCTATGGGTCATTTTCTCCTAAGAGAAGATGACAAAGCAAGGAAAATCCAGGCAATACTGGAAAATAACAGACAGGAAAAACTTGGAAGTCAGAAAGATAGAAGGGGCAGCAAATGCAGCCTATGGGCAATATACAGCCTGCACATTTTCTGATGAAGATAATGAAAGTGGTTAAAATACAGCTCTCTTGCTGCATTTTACAAAGTTAGCATAAATGCAGGGTGTCAGGACATTATTTTTTTGTTCTGTTTTAAACAAACGCCATGGACAAAACTTATAGCTCATGGTCTGTAAGAGACAGCTGCAGAATGCAACTGGACTTAGTAACTGCAGTAAACAGAAGTATCTCTGGTAAAGCTTCACACCTACCAAAATAGTCTTCCTTAGAAGTTAAAATAAAAAAGCTCTCTAACAAAGAGCACTTATTGTAATAACAGGGTCACCTCATCTAGAATAATAAATTCAGGAAACAGCTTTTAGGATTTAAGGCAACCTTGATATATGCGGGATACTCCACTATGTTTGCAGTGTATGTGCACGCACACACCTAAACATGTAGCCTCGGTAAACATCCATGATTCTGTGGCCAAAGCAGCACACAAGTTTTGTAGAATCAAATCTAGTTCTTGCTGAAGCAAGGAGAGCATTACACGCATTTTACTAATCAAGAGCTGCTGAAGCACACCCTATGCAAAAATACCAGTCTTAAACCCTTAGAAGTCCTTAAGACTTCTGGGCTCAGGAATGGTATATAATAAAGTCTCTTGCACACCCATAGTTTTTTTGTTTTTTTTTTAAATCATTCATAATAAGGCTCTCCTTTGATGCATCTTATAACAGTACCTGCTTCAAGCAGCCCTTTCACTCCTCACCTACACCTGCAGAACATGTACATTGTCTTTAGAATGTGCAGTTGACAGTGGAAAAAAATGTAACACATGCATTAAATAAAATTAGTAAGCTTTTGCATTGCTGAAGAGCAACCTGCCACCATTCAGTCTGTTCATAATTGCTTCTGCCTTAAAAACAGGCTCTTGTCCTCCTTACAAGCAAACAAGACTGCTGCATCTAGCAAAGATAAACAAGACATGTCTAGGCACAAACTACCAACAGCAGAACCACTGCCTGACACTTCCACCTGCATTGCTAATATTTCAGAATGGCAGCAAGTGAATACCTAAAATATTGTAGTACATATAAGTAGTGATCACTCTGAAGTATATAATCCAATTATTTCAGTGCATCAATCTTCTATTAGAACATGCAATTCTCCTCGCCCTCCAAATCATACCTGTCCACAGGTAGGTGCTATAAAGTGCACTGTATAGGAATATAAATACTAGGATCTGTACAGTGATATCTTTCTCCTTAACAATGAAATTCCATATCACCATTCCGATGCAAGTAATAAACTGAGAAGAAAGAAGAGACATCACAAGTTGAATTGGGAAAGCAGGCTGGCAAGAAAAAAAAAAAAAAAACTACAATGCAGCATAGCTACAAGAAGGTTTCAAACTCCATTCCCAAATTCTCTGGAATTTATAATTCTATGAATTCAACAGCTTGCAGAGCTGTAAACCAATGCAATAGTAAGACAAGTCAGGAAAAATATGTAATCTTAATCTTTATGCATCTTGTAATAAGCAAAATGCAAAGTTTGTGTTAAGTACAAAGCATTTATCTGAAAGGATTTGGACAAAGCTGACACCAAAAAGTAACATTCAGCCAGGAATTATTAAAATTTTGACCCTGTAGTATCTCATATATGACAGTATTAGTACTGAAGGAATCTAAAGAAATTGGCTTCAAAAGTAATAGTTGTTTCAAAATATTTCAAAATTAACTTCATGATGCTACAGACAAGAATCAGCTGACATACATAATTTTCAAAATGTGACCCCATTATAGGGCTTTATAGACTTCAGTATTTTGAATAGCTCTACAGAGCTACAAAACATTTAAGGTGACTTCTGTACAGATATCTGATACAAGACCTTTTTTCAAAGGCATTCTTCTTGGTGTTTACCTGAGCAACAAGTAGGTTTGTTGTAATCATATGAGGAAGCTGTTTGTATTTCTTACTCAGAAGAACAACAACGAGAGACCAGATCTGGAACACACAAAATCGACTATAAGCAAGCAAACAAATGAACAAACAAAAGAATAAGATGAATATTCTGTCAAATTATGCTGGAATTAAACAGACAACAAATCCTCCTGACAACCTCCATTGCATTATGCTACAAATGCTGCTCGTTCCTGTCTATGGAAGTCAGTACTGCACTGCCTTCTGCTAGTCGCTGTGCCACAGGAAATATGGCCACGAGAAAAAGAAAAACCACCACAAACAACAATAATCACATTTTTGTTTACTCGTGATGCTGAAATATTCCCAGGGAGTACCAAGAGTCTGCCTATGATATGCAGAAACTGGTTGTTCCTCAGAGCAATGATATGAAAACTCGTTTAAGTCCTCTGGAACAAACGTGGGACTGTGGGGCAATCTGGCTGTTAGACATTTCCCATCTACCCGTACTTAATCTCTCAAAACAACTTGCGACAGCAAGGGGCAGTCTTGTTTCCCTTGAGGCATGTTTTATAACATGAGGATTTCAGTGAAACACTGGGAAAATTCCAGGCCCCTCCAATGTAGAACTTTTTATTAAAAAACAACAACAACAAAAAAAACAACAAAAAACCACTATTCATAGCACCTGTAGAGCCAAAGTACAATTCATTTTGGAAAACTGGGTTGTCACACCCCCTTTTAAGACCTTGGTAACTAGAATTGTTAGGAAAGGAAATTAATAAAGCTAAAATAACTTTCCTAATTAAATATTATCATTAAAACTCATTAATTAAATATTCATTAATATTTTAGGGGCTTAAATTTCAGTTGAAATCTGCATATAGCCTCCATGATTTCCAAGCACAAGCTTCGGGGTAGTTAGTCCCTGTGAGGTAACTAGTAGTGGCATGAGGCTTCTCTTTGGCAGCACCTACGAGGGACAGAAGGCTGACAATGCTGATGTCAAAGGTGACGTTCTGCAGCGCTGCCGCCAGCGGGTTGGGATCCATGGACGGGATGGTCAGGAGCCACGCAGACACGTACATGATGGGGGCAGACACAAATGTGCTGATCACCATGCCCGAGGTAATCTGCAAAGAGGCAGGAAGAAACCAGAGCAGGGTTAGTCACATCCCAGGTTAAATAACCTGTCTTTAGGAATGCATCGACTTGTAAAATTATGTCACAGACTTAAATGTACACAGAGCTTTAAGCAATCACGGACTTCTTTCCATGAAAAATCTATTTGAATTTGAGCCAGGAAGTATATGCTTTATAGAGGTTGTTAAATGGATGTTTCTAAGAAGCTTCTGAAATAACAGGAATACAGAGTTCCCTACTACAAATTCGTACAAAGTTTTTTCACAGATGTCAAAGATACTATAGACTCCAGTGTAGGAGTCACCAAGCAAAATTACTTTGATTAATTAATGATTTGAAATATAATTCAGATTTGAGTTCTAGGCAGGATAAGTAAACCTACAGAGTCTATACTACAGAGAAGTAATTTCAACAAGCTTTTTAAAACTAATCGAAGTACAAAATTAAGACATTTTGGTAAGAAGACATTACATACAATTCCTACTTCCATGTTGAATTGAGTTGCGAAGATTGCTACACCAGGCGCTGCAGGAAAGACTCCATAAAGAAATGCATAGTTTGACAAACTGGTGTGGTTGACTACGTCGTCACTCTTGTCCAAGAGTTCCACCATTTCTCTACACAGAAATGGCATCATAAGTCTGAAAAGAGGAGAAAAAGATTACTCAGCCTAAAGGTTTGGACTCCACTTTGCTCAGAGTAGGAACTAATAGACATTTAAAGACTGTCTGAACACTACTTATGAGAAATAAAATAATGACATCACTTTTAATGATTGCCTTTACTGCTACCACGGCATTTACCAGGTGCTTCCAAATTTGGTGTCACAAGTTAAACTGGGGAAAAAAATACATAAAAGAAACATTAGAGAACACACTAGTTAATTTCTGGGATCCAAGTAGATTTCCTAACAGTCACATACCTTCTTTGTATGACTTCAGTTTTCAAAACATAAAATATAAAACCAAAACTCTGTTTTCAACCATAGTAGCAGCTATAAACAGACAATTGCTATGAAAACCAGAGGGCAGGATTAAGGTCTCTGACACGGAGCAAGGGCTCAAGATTAAGAGAATTTCAGCTTTGAAATTCTTTGCACAGCAAGAGAACCTCAGTTGGAGCTATTTGCTTTGCCCTTAGCAATACCCCAGACCTCACAAGCACTCCCTGCTCAAGCCTCGTGCAGGCACACAGAGATTCACCCATGAAGCAGACGGGTAACATTAGCCAGCATTCATTTTTCCCATGCTCTTTCCACGTGTATCATTGGTCTAACTTAGAAATCAGGTCTTTAATTAGTTAATTGTACGAATACTCAAATCTCCACATTTTCATATCTTCAATTTTTCAGTATGAACTTCACCAAAATAATGGTTTCATTATGCAAATTTTAAATCCATAGCAAACAAAATATTTTGTTTACCAGCAACTGAGGCATATTCGAGGGAAGAACAAGAGAGCATATGCTTATATCAAAATTTGTCTTTTATTCAAGCTCAAAAATCAGACAGTTTAAGAGTGTGATCATTTTTAAGCACTTCCAAAATAGTTTGGGAGCTTTAAGGACACCGTGAACAAACCCAACTCATTTAGAGAAGTGTTATCTAATCCAAAGAAAATGGAAAGGCTATTCAAGTAATACTTGCATTTACTGCTCTCTGACTATTTAACGGGCAAATTTTAAGTCAGCTGTTTCCCAAAGAGTTTATATTCCCATACAACATGTGGTAAGTGACCTGCAGACAGTTCATGAAGCCATAAAGCCTTTTTTTTTTAAACTTAACTGCAGAGCTTGACAACTCTGTGGTTTGATTTTTTTTTTTTTTTATTAATAGTCATATACTATCAAAGACATCAGGAAGAACTCATTTAAAATGCTTGAGGTGAAACTTAGCACCATTATAAGGATTGTAAGCGCAAAGCCATCTGACCGGTATAATCATGGATTAAACATATTGGAACATTTTAAATAACAAATATATATGTAAGTTGAACTTACAGTTTAGCTGTGATGAGAAGGATCAGTGCAACCAACATACCCTTTGTCACTTTTTTTGTTTGTCCCACCATAGTTAGTCCAAGATAAAAAAGCGCAGAGCCAGAAAACGAACTGCCTAGTCCATCAAGGAAGTTTTCAAGATATTCCGGAATCTTCTGGCCAAGAATAAAGTTTGAGGCAATTCCTATGAAGACCATGAATACAATTGGGTTCTGCAAGACTCGGAGGAGCGCTAGGCCCACTATTTTCATTTTGCTGTGTGACACAGTGCGATTATCTCTCCACTTCTGGATTTCACAGAAGATAAACCCAAGGGGGTTTAACATCATAAGGGATATTGGAGCCACAAGGTAAATGTACTGGAGATATTCTGGGTACGTGGTTTGATATAAAGCTTCAACTAGAAGACAGAAATGAAAAATGATGATTGGCAATACTGCAGTAAAAAAACAAAAACAAAAAAATACCACCACCACCAAAAACTAATATTGAAATTAATCTCTGTTGTCTGAAAACTAGAGAAAAAATATTGCCTTATCTTTCAGAACTAACAACATTTCCAACTATTTAAGAGGACATAGTTAAGAAAAGCACAGCTATTTGCCACTAGGCCATAGGCATGTAAAATACTGACAATCAAGATGAACAATCTATTACTATTTAACAGATCTCTGAACATTCAATAGATACAGAAAATAAAATTTTAAAAAATCCTCTTTTTCAGAATTTTAACATTGCTAAGCAACGTAAGTAATTCCACATGCCAAAATGGCTTTTCCTCCCCAGAGCCATGGGCGAGTCCTGCAGAAACATAAGCACGTCTGCAGGACGCAAGCTGATGGTCTTGCAGCACAAGTTGATGGTCTTGTGTCCTTAAAGACAACCAATTATCAGTGGGTAACTAGGTGTAATCTTCCTATGCTTATTACATAAAACACAATTAAAACAATAACAAAATTTTTAAAAGTATATTAGCATAAAATCATTAATCTATTCTCTGCAAGTACTTGGGATACGAGCTGTGACCAGAGCTCTGGTTGCAGAGCACGGCTTGTTTGTGTAACACTGGGTAAGCCATTGGTTTCCTCAGACACACAGCTACATTCTGTCCTGACTCTGAAGATAAGCGAGCTACCTCTTCCCTGGCTTACTTGGTCTGTCTGTAAAAAGAGCAAGAATATGCATTGCACTGGCTACTTATCAGCTTAATTCAGAACTCACAGATCTTCCTACCCTAGTATTGCTCCTTACATGCCCTTAAATCAGACAAGCTACGTGAGGCAGTTGGTGGTTTATGAAGATTTCATTTCCACTAGTCTGGTACAACAGTGGGAAACACTAAATTAAGCTTCCCCAATCCATTTTTATATCCGTCTTCCCTATAAAGAGGGGCTCATTAAGTACTTCTGCCTCTTCAGTTCCACAAGTAGTAACTGGATGAGCTTGACATGATTCTTGGAAGTTCCATACCAAGGAAAATATAATGCAGATTAATATATAACATTTCTATTTTGCTGAACTGTGCATTTACAGCACTGCCAGAAGTAGACTCTACAAGAGGTTTTGTGAGGCAGATGAACACCAACATCTCAGTCAGTGCCAATAAAAATATCAAAATCAGTTTCCAAATCTCAACTCTCATCCACGGTTTGTGTGTGTTATTACCTAGCATAACTTGTCCAGACATACAAAAAAAAAAAAGCATTCTGAAGAAAAAGAAAGCATCTTTAAAAAATGACCTTCTTTTTGTAGCTATCTCTAGGGTAGACATTTTGTACACAAATTGAAAACCATTTGCATAGGCAAAATAACTTCAAAATAACATCTGCAGAGAAGGACCTGGGCGTCATGGTGGACAACAGGTTGACCATGAGGCAGCAGAGTGCCCTCGTGGCCAAGAAGGCCAATGGCATCCTGGGGTGCATTAAGAGGAGCGTCTCCGGCAGGTCGAGGGAGGTGATCCTGCCCCTCCACTCAGCCCTGGTGAGGCCACATCTGGAGCACTGTGTCCAGTTCTGGGCCCTCCAGTACAAGAGGGATGTGGAGCTGCTGGAGAGAGTCCAGCACAGGGCCACGAGGATGATCAGGGGCCTGGAACATCTGCACTATGAGGAGAGGCTGAGGGAGCTGGGCCTGTTCAGCCTGGAGAAGAGGAGGCTGAGAGGGGACCTCATCAGCGTATAGAAATACCTTAAGGGACTTAGGGGGAGGAGTGAGGAGGATGGGGCGGGTCTCTTTTCAGTGGTGGTCACTGACAGAACCAGAGGAAATGGCCACAAACTGAAGCATCAAAAGTTCCACGGGAACTTAAGGAAGAATTTCTTGACAGTGAGGGTGACAGAGCACTGGAACAGGCTGCCCAGAGAGGTTGTGGAGTCTCCTTCTCTGGAGATCTTCAAGACCCGCCTGGATGCAGCCCTGTGCCACGTGCTCTGGGTGGCCCTGCGTGTGCAGGGCGGTTGGACTAGATGACCTCTAGAGGTCCCTTCCATCCTTAGGCATTCTATGATTCTATGATCTGAAACAAAATAAAGAAAAAGTCTCAATTTCATTTTTCAGTAGCAATTTTGTACTAGTAAATGATATCAGGATAAACCTTCTGGGAGAGATAATAACAAGTTTTCTGAATACTTCTGCCAAAGCAAAGATGTGTTGATCCTTTTAACAGACTAGCACCTCTGAAACCAAGAATATCAGATGGCAGCCAACAAGTCAAAATCCTTTCAGAATACTTTTAGGTTTTAGCAGAGTATTAGCTTACAAGAGTCCCTCTCCAGATATTTTCCTTACATTGCTAGATTAAGCACCTCACTTTCACTCAGAGCTTTTGCATTCCACATAATTAACATTATTCAGGGTACTTGAGTTATTAGCAACAGTTGCAGGAGCAGTGAAAGGAATTCAGCTATGCTGTGCTGCAACAACAAACTGCAATCCAGTGAGCTGCACCCCCTCTAGGAGTCTTTGGTTTACCTCTCCAAGATGAATAATGAAAACCTAACTTTGCATTTAAACACAACTTAATTACAACATATACAGAAAAGAATATCTGTCACAACACATAAAAAGGCATTATTATGCTTGCAGAAGCTTGAGTTGTGCTTTATGTGACTATAAGGAACAGCAATACTTATACAACTTCACTATTTGTGGCTGAATACAGAAGAAAATAATGCACATGGAGAAAAACTGAAAGAATCTCTGCTCACAAGATCTACTTATTTATATATAACCACCAAAACTTGATTTGCTCTGAATTCTCATTCAGACATAGAATCATTAGGGTTGGAAATTACCTTCAAGATCATCTAGTCCAACCGTAATCCCATCCCCACCTTGCCTGCTAAACCGTGTCCCTAAGCACCTCACCTACACGTGTCCTGAACACTGGCACACATTTGCTAGCAGAACAACTGTGTTTTTTCTCAACTCACTGTGTTTTTTCGTCCTTTTTTTCTTGACACTTTTGACAGCAAAATTCCAACACTGGCAAAAGTTTGGGTATGGGAGAAGAAGAGAAAGAAAGGACAAGCCCTAAGAAATAAAGAACTCCAAAGGGCATAGAACCTCTATTAATTACTGTAGGATTGGGCATTCCACTAAAGCTCTTTATGAACAAAAATTTTGGTATTTGGTATCATAGAGGAAATACTCCTCATATTTTGGAAGTGGCAAAATATCTGAAAAAAATAAAAAAGTAAACTGACATGAAAGCCATTCAAAGTAGAAAGATGTTTTAACTACAAGGATGCAGTGGAAGGACATGTAGAAAGAAGGGCTAAGGCCAAGAGAGAGAAAAGCTAAGCGGGATTGCAGTGTAAGGGCAGGAGGCAAAGCAGATCTTCACAGCCCCATTTGGGTGAGTTGTCTTGGGGAAAACAAAAAACAAAACAAAACAAAACAAACAAACAAAAAAAACAGAAAAATAAGTCCAGGAGAAACATTGAGGAAAACATGGTATTATGATCTAAGGAAGAAAAAAGCAGCAACTGCATTTCTCTATACTTTATACATATTCAGCAAACTAAGGGAGTAAGAAAGATTCAGGATTTTCCAGAGATGCTGCCATGTGCAGTGTGAGGAAGACGGCTGCCCGTTCTTCAAGTTCACTGAAAATACGGAACAACTTGTTGCAAAGTATAATCTGGAATTGCATATCTATGCTTCTGTTTCATAACGGTACTTGCAATTCTGTTATTAAATATCTTGCTTTTTATTCTGTTACAACAAACTTGTTTCCTTTCTTTGTTCTTAACCTGGTCTGGACGATAAGGGTAATCTCCAGAGAGCTCAAGAGGCCATACGGAACTTGCTCTTCAAGGAGCAGCGTTATGATAAACACAGCAGAGTCCCACCACCTTCCCCAAATTCCATCCATGCGAGGGGGATTTGGAAACACTGATACTTGCTGGGGGCTTTTCCACACCAGTTGTAGAGGCCGTGTCAGCCCTGAAAGCTACCTGGGAACAGAACAGCCTCCCAACGGGGATAGCAACACCTGCACTTCACACAGCAGCAGGCACAAGAAACCTGCCACAACTGCTTCTGAAGTATCATGGCTAAAAGTATATGAGGGCTAAAACTATATGAGCATATGAGTATATGAGCAAGCCATCAGCAAAACCTCTGCAAAAGGAAAGAGGGAAAAAAAAAATAACAAAAAAGAAGTCTTGCTTAACAAAAAGGGAAGAAAATAACAGCCTTATAGATTGCAATAAGTTCAAATTTAATTATTTATATTGCCTGAAATTCCAACTATAGACTTACAAAAACAAGTGTACACAACTACAGAAGTTACATTCTGATTTTTTTAAACTGCCCTGGACTGATGTTTATCAGCACATATGAGAAAGGCATTGCCATATTCGTATAGGTTTCAAATTAGAGAAAAATTACAAATCATACAATAGTCTTGCTTTTAAAAGGCTGATTTTCTCCCAGGACATAGCCTAAGGCATGTCTACTGGTTACAACAGAACAAAGATCTCTGGACAAAAAATGATTTGCAACACAAAATATGTTTAGAGGTACAGAAATTGGATGCTTCTTCTGAACAGGTTTAGCTTCAACATATAACTGTCAAAACAGGTAGACAGCATTGTTATGCTAGATTAATTCCTTGAGCCAGATCAACAATGCCAAATTAGTAAACTAATTTGTAAAAATTAGTAAACTAAAGCTATTTCAAAAACCACACTTATAGGCTCATTTGTTTTGCAGGAAGGTTTGGTCTCGAGGTTAAGTTTGTAAGAACATTCCCAGCATGCAGCAAGTGTAAGTTAGCTTATAGCATTTTAAAAAGATTTTACTGTTTTGTTGTTGTTTTTTTTTTTAAAATCCAATAAGCTTAATATGCCTAGATCAGTCATAGACAGTCACAGTCAAATTGTTTTAAATTTTATCTCATTCTGCTAGGTGACATTTTTCTTCTCTTTTTGAAGAGTAAGCAATCTGAGGATTAATCAATCATTTATTTTAAAAATTTGATTTGTGACTTGAGAAATGGTTAGATAGTTTAGAACTTCAGTTCAGAACTTCATTTAAAACTATGGAAACAGAAAAGCAAAATCGTTGAGAGCAATGAAAAATAAATAAATAAATAAATAAATCCTAGGTAGCTACTTACCTATTGGATATCCCAGCGCAAAGTCATTGCTTTGTGTAGCAAAAATAGGAAACAAACCTGCTTTGCTAAAACGATTTTCAGGACTGGCTACCAACAATGTTAAAATGCAGACTAAGAAAAATACAGAAGCTTTGGCAACTAATATACTGTATAGAAAGGACCAATTCACATCAGAAAAGTTAAGTACCACCATGTTTTTGAACAGCAGAGCTGGGAGTGCAAAACGGGAGACAAAATTTCCCAGTCCTTTGGCCTGAGTCGATGTGATGATGTTGGCTCTTCCAGCTATGTAGCCACAGAGGATTATTCCGAAGCACTCCAGCAAGGCTGGGAAGAGCCTGCTTATGGACATAGAGGGAGGGCTGGCCGTGCTGTTGAGTGCAGCCTCCCCAGGCAAAGAAACGGACATGTTGGCTGAGGAGGAGACGTTCTCTGCACTGAAGTCTGAATAACTACCCATTTCCTTTGAGCACTTCCTCCAAAAAAACAGCAGGCAATGGTCTCATCTGTAAGATAAAAGTAATTATTAGCTTCCGTATTGGTGGTTCAGGGTATTTATGGTATCTGGCTTGCTGGCAGAAGTGTAAACATTTACCAGTGCATTACAAAAACAGCGAGATAAATAATAAGTAGATACAGAGCCAGAACACCAAGAAAGCATACACATTCTATATACAAAAATTCTATATACATCGTCACACAAATCCACAATTTACCACAAAATGCTGGACAACTGATAGAAGCTTAAAGCTCAGATGTCAGCTTGAAATATGAGGATCAAACTAATAAATAAATAAAATTAAATTAAATTAAATTTGGGAATTCAGAAAGTTAAAAAACTGTTGGAAAGCGATTACACCTTTAGTATTTTTTATTCTAATTTTAAGATCTAAATATTATTTAGAACTTACAGTCCTTTAGTCTTTCTAGTCAGAAAGCAATATTTGCTATATTGTCGCAGTGTAGCCTTTGCTTTGCTGGATTATTATTAAAAACCTATTTAGTTTTATCAGAAAAGCACAAGACCCCTTAAAACTGCCTTTATACTTGTTAGCAACTAGTAACTTTATTTCTGCAACCCACTGTCAATTCCCAGCTCCAACTCCCACCTTCTCCATGCCCTCCATTATCAAATTGTGTCTTTCTCTTCTCCAAGCCCCTTTGTTTGCCCCATGATCCCCCCAAACAAAACAAAATCCCTACTCTTGACCACTCTTTAACTAGTGCCCTTTCATCTTTGCCCCCACATGCACAATTCACAAGTGATCAGGAGCTCTTCTCCTTCAGATTCATTTTTAGATCCCATTTAATCAAGTTTCTGTCCCTGAAACAGGTCTTACCAATATGCTTAGAGGCCAAAATCTTCTTAAACTCTTAGGACTGATGCTCCCTCTTCACCTTTTCTGACAATCATATACCTTCCTCATCATCATTCCCTTCTGGAAACCTGGCCCGTCCCACATCTTTTGTAATTACATTCCTCCTAATTCTCCTCCCACCTCTACTTGTCTCTTCAACGTTTACATGGGAGGAACCCTCTAAATTTCTGTGGGTGCTGATAGGGCTCTTTCCTTGTTCCTCTTTTCTCCCCTCCCTACATCCTCTGCTTACGCACTTTCACAAACCTTCATTCAATTATAAACAGATGACTCACAGATCTCCCTCATTTTTTCCCCCTCTAATCGAGACCTATTTCTTCTGACAAAATCATCATTTCATCCTGTCTCCAAAACCTTGTCTGTGACTGGTGTCACATCCTGCTGTCAATTGAAGTCCAGTGAGCCTGAAACACAGCTCTCAGTCTCTGTCAAAAATTACTCCCTCAGTTACTATTGACCATGCATCCCTTTTGCTAGAGGTGAGTGACAGAAATTAAAAAAAAAAAAAAGTCTAATTTTTTGAATTGGAAATTGGTATTTTTCCTACTCTGTCAAGACCAGTTCTTTCTTTGTACATCCTTCCGCATTTTTCCCAGGTCCAACTTGTTTCCACATTGTGTTCCAGCGTGAGCTGCATGCCCTCCTACTAATGAGGGCTCTAGTCTTACGAGTGTCCAGTCATGAACATCTTAGCAAATTTCTCAATTGCTTTTGTGCCTTTCCTCATGAAGATGTTAGTGTTCAGAAGCAGCTCTCAAAAGATAGTTAGAATATCTCACTTCCTTATTTCAGTCCCAAACTAGAATTCTTTATGGTTTTGATAACCATAAAGAGAGCAATATTTACTGGGCTGCCAGCATACTACCTATAGGCTACTTATATTAAAAAAAAAAAAAAAAAAAAAGAGAGAGAGAGAGAGAGAGAAAACTTGCTTATCATAGCAGCCAGCACAGTTCTGAGCCACAAGTTGTAGGTGCTGCATCATGACCAAAGGGAACAAATATTCAGAGCAGGCAACCAGAGCAGCAAAACCTGAAAGGCAACTCTCCTTCTCTCCAAAAGTTTTAGCTGTGGGCCTCAAATCTAGCAGCAGACTAAGCATAACATTTAAAACATGCATTAATGCAATAAACTGAAGAAAGCTGTTTTTCCTTGAACGGCTTTAGCACCATCACTGTAAAATCCAGGTTTGTTAGAGAAGATCACACTCCATCCTTTTCTCACCAGCTTTGACAAATACTCTCTGACCTGTAAGACACTTGACAAGCTGCCTAATCTGACCTGCTGCTACACTGACATAAGGGAGCCCCATAGCACCTGCACTTCACCAGAGCAAGACCCTGCACTTCGAGCAAAAAATTGTGTGTTCGGTCAGGAGTAAAGCCAGCGGCCCCTGAGAGCGCTATGGACACTGCAGTAGGTTCGTAGAACCTCAGAAGAAGTGCAAAGAACGAGGAAGAGCTTCCCCAGTCTTACACAGAACTTCATGTGCACGGCCAGAATCATGTTCCCTCAAAGGGCAAACGATTATCTATAACAAAGAATGGGTCAGATAGAGAGTTTAAGAGACCGAGTCACCCCAATTCTTCTGCTTTCTCTGGGTTTGCACTCAAAGTTACCTGGGAGTCTGCGCTGTCTATGCAGAAAACGCCAAGGTATCAGATGATTACGGGAAGCAGTTTGGCAGCTGATATACCTGTGATAATTAACACTATTGAGAATCAACAGAAACACGGTACAGGCCAGGCCTAAAAGCAAACCTGCAGCTATTCACCTGCCCAACCCCGCTGCCTCCTGCTAAAAGCTCTGTACTAGTAAGTGACAGAGCTGGTCACAGCACTCGGTTTATTAACTGCCCTTTGAAAGGGCAAACTACAGGAAGGCAGCCAATATACAGCATGCGAACACAAACTGACGAAGACAAGAGAGGACATCAGTTCACTGGCCAATGGCAAGGCCTTGCCAGAAACATGCCCAGGATCCGGATGTTTGCCTGGGTGGCCGGGCAAATCACACAGCCCATCAGCTAACTCTGTACTTAAAACTTGTCATGAGTATATCCCAAAGCACTCTTGAATTGAAGCCAACATAAGTGTCACCCACCTTACAGAGATGGAAATCAAGGTAAAGCCATTCTTATTTGACATAAGTCACCTACCATACCCGTGACAAAACTGGGATTTCCAATCCCTAGCTCAGGTTTTTGTATAGCTTAGAGTCTAGACTTGTGCAAATTAAAAGTTGGCTTAAGAGTCTTACCAAGTTTCTTTCTACCCTATCCTCAGGGTATAAAGTACAGCCAGGTAAATAAGCAAATAAATCAAGTCAGAGCAAAGGTGAGATCCCATGTGCTTTGTCTGCTTCACACTCTGGCATCCAACATATACATACTCCCAGCATAAACTCCCTAATTCATGATTTGTATTTCTGCCTGAGATTTACAGTAAGCAACACTAGAAAACTCTTGTAATTCATCTGAACTGAACAGCTGCATTATCCAAATCTGTTCAGTAGCCTTTGCTATCTCTTCTTCTAAGGCAAATGAGTTTCACTCCAAGGAGGCATTTTTCAGCAATAAGCTAAACTTGAGGCTTTTTAAACAAATGCAACCCTTGATCTGTGGTAGAAGTGTGTTATCCTGACTAGATCCATCTCTAAATCCCATCATTCCTTCTCAGCCTCTATGTCTTGCTATCCAAGGCCGCACATTTCATGACCGTGTCAATATTAGTAATGAAATTTATTTTCTGTCATTTTTTTTTACCCACAAGAGCCATACAAAGAAAGTTAAGCACTGTGAAAAACTTTTGTACCTATTGCTTCTTTCCCCCTCCCCTTTCTCTCCTGAAAAGTGTTTTAAGCCACCTATGTTTTTGCTTGCATAGAGAAGAGCCTTTTCGGAGGCGAGTGCTGCCACCGGATGCCAGGATGGTCCTGCTGGCCACAGCCATCCCAAACCTCGCTCCACGGCAGCCAGCCTGCCAGGGCATCTGCTGACCTGCATCTGAGTTGCATAAACTTCAGAGAGAGAAGCTGCTCCTCAGTGATGCTGCTGCTGGCAGGTATTTTCCAGAAACGCAGACTCTTCAGCATGGTGCTTCACGCAGCAAAAACTTCTGTCAGCTCCTTTTGCTTTCTAGGACACATGTGTTGATGTAACTGTCATGGGATCACGTGACAACTAATCACGGATCCAAAACGCACCATCTCATCACACGTAGGGTTTAATTCAAACGAGCTTCTCATGTGAACATTGACCTCTTCAGTTCATGGCTCATAACTAAATCAGTGATATTGGTCTAAGGCAAACCAAAAGCCTCATATGTTCTACACAAACTCAGCTGTGGTCTCCGGAAACGAGAGAAATTAACTAGTGAAATGACACCAAAGCAAGGAAATTAAATATGGGCCCAAATGAATGCATCTGGTTTTGGCCGCATATACTGTTTTTGGTTGTCTCTTCAGGGATTTCAGAGCAAGATCCGACTCCTTGAAAACACACTTGCAGCTGCACATGCTGTTGGGAACTGCAAAGCTTTTAAGAATAACCCTGCCCTGTTTGCTATTAAATGTACCGAGAGCAACTGCTTGCAGCCACATGGGCGGCTTGCGCTCACAGGGAAAGACAGCTCAGGACTGGTCTGGTCCCAACAGCGTGGGACCAAGGAACTCGTGAAGTTTATCACCCCCTTGAGCTGAACTGAAACAGTGATATTTGCCTACTTCTTCTGCAGGTTGTCAATATTTGTGAAATGTTAAAATTCACCAGGATATAAACTGAATTTTCCAGCAGCTGTGGGTTAAGCAACATCAAGTTCCTCTCCTTGAAGCAGCGAAAGAGGAGAACGAAAATGCCTTTCAACCTTATTTTTTAAATAAAAGCCAAAGATAACATGGGCAAGACATCAAAATACACCTTCCCTCTGGTCCTTCACTTTCCAACTATTAGGAGACAATCACTGCCAGGATAATTCTGGTGACACTGGCAAGACTATGTAGATAGTTCATAAATTAAATCCCATAACGTGACCTCATTTGCCACTTCAGAGCAATCTAGAAACATCCCAAAGATGACACATGAATTCACTGGGGGGTTCGGAGGTGGAACTAGGGCAGGAAGAGCTACCATCCATCCTCACTCCTGGCAAGTGCACAACCACGGCTGTCTTTCATACAGAGCTTCTCCAGTCCGTGCAGAGAGGAAGTAAGTCTGGAGAGGTGCCGTGATAAAATTAAGTGGGCAGAAGTGATTAGCACAGTTCCCATTCTTGCAAATTAACCACAGCCGCTGCTTTTCTAGCCTAGTGAAAAGATGAGAGCAGTGGCTAGAGAATAGCAGCTTAACAGCAATCAACCCAGAAGCCGGGCACCACGCACACAAAACCCAGGCGGCTCCACTCGAAGTTTCGCACTCCGACCCTCCCCTGGCAGGCTGTTTGTCGTTTCTTGCCTCTTCGCTTTCCCCCACGCTGCTGCTACAAGGAGGCCCCATACGAGGGAGGCGGCTCTCAAGCCAGCAGCCCCTAAAGCTGCACCAGCGCCTACCGCACCCGTGTGCCAGCACGTGCCAGGGAGCGACTCCCGCCCAGGGCAGAAAAAAAACAGCCAAAAAATATATGGAAAGCATGTGTTTCCTTAGTCTCCAAGAAAAGCCTCTAGTCAAAAAAGGATATATATACGTGACTAGAGAGAATACACATATCTGTGCGTGTGGGAGTGACAAGCCCCGCTTGCCACAGGAGGCTGAAGCCGCGGCAACCTGCGCTCCTGCCCCCGGCCGCCGCGCGCGCCCCGCCGAGCAGCCCGCGGCGGGGCAC
>VWPW01012271.1:287339-345309 GCA_013389825.1 Crypturellus undulatus | reverse complement strand
CCACGCCCGCGTCCCTCCGCGCTCACAGGGGGCCGCGGCCTCGTGGCGCCCGCGCCGCTCGGCCTTGCGAGGCCGCGGGGGGGTGTCCCGCGCAGCACGGCGCCCCCGGCTCCCTCGCACCGCCACACAAGGCGCACCGCAGAATAAAGCTGCTGCTCCACACGGCATCAGCACGCCGGGGTGTCAGCGCTTTCCCCGCAAAGCACTAAGATCTGGGGACACGCAACGCTTACTTTGCTGAAAAGGAAGATCCCACTTTTTCTTCCTCATGGCTTACCATTTTTAAGGCAACGCAGGGGACATTTGAGCTGCCCCTTTTCTGGGAACTAAGCCAGACGTTACAGCCTGACAGAGGGCAAGTATGAAATCCACATGAAACCTAACCCTCCGCTTTCCTGTGGTCCAGCACAGCTTGTGGCACCTGCTCAGCACAGTGACACGCATGGCAGCAGGAGCCTTACCAGAGCCAAACGGGGTACCCCGTATACAAACGGCAATATCAGCAGTAATAGCAAAAAACAGTACTTACGCTTAATGCCCTTAAGATGAGGAAGGGCTCTAGGAGACTCTTAGAGGGAGCTGCGTTGTTGACGCTGAGCGTCTGCTTGTGTTTCAGTTTGAATAAACTGATGGTGACTGGCGGATTCGTGCACGGTCGCACTGTAATCATAGGCCTGGACTGCAGCTGCAGATTGACAAGCAGCGGCGATGCTGATGGGGAAGCCAGCGGCCACCTCCTCTCTGCCCTTGCCTGGCCAAGGCAGCCCAACCAAAAGATGATCAGTGTGTTTCCATGATAAGCTTGTGTCAACAAATGTGTATTTTTCACTGCAAAGTGGTAAAATCAACCAGTTAACACTCACCTGCTACAACTTCAGGATGTGTAAACCTAGTAAGACAGACACTTGTTAATTTATTCAACATTAAATTGTGTTTGTCTGGCACCTCATAAAGACTGCTTTGAAACTGGTTCAGCTTAGTTTTTGGAAGCACAAATTACAATGGGATCTTTCAGAATTTTTGGCTTTTTTCCTAGCAGCTCTTCCCTATAAAAGGTACATGCCCTAGAGGGATATAATCTGGGAGGCAATGAGGAACACACACCAGAATGCACTAAGAAATCTTGATAAGAATTAATTTTACAAGCGCATAGGTTTGGCTAAAGAGGCCACTCATTGATCGCTGTTGATATCCACCAACCAACTGCCTGAGTCTTCTCAACATCATGAGCAGTTACTGTATTATTTATGTATACACACACACGTATATGTGTGTATATATACACATGCACTTCCATCCCTGAGGAATCTTACATGCTCCCAGTGCAGGAAAGTGACTTGTGCCCAGTCTTGCTTCCTGTTTTGGGGAACATGGAGAAGAAACATTCTCCACCAAGTTGGGAACCTTGTCAGCATCTTTTGAGCTGGATAATGACAACTCAGTATTGGGGTCAATTCTTCTTTACACCATGCCGAATATGTAGGATGTTCCTGCATATTCCCAAAGTCCTGCTTCCCAGAACTGCTCAGGATAGTATCTTCTCACTGTTCAATAAACCCTCACCCAGCCAACACTTCATCAAAGCTCTCTAGGCAATTTTCCCCCTGAGCCAGATGCTCTACAATGGCCTTGAAATAGCTCCATTTTGGGTGGAGTTTTCTTGTTTCAGTTGCCTGGGTTTATAATGGAGTCTACTTTCTTTTCCTTTTGAAATGTTTAGAAGTGAAGGGCTGCAAGGAGCTCCATCCTCCCAATGAGGACAACTTCAGAGCATTTAGATCTTAAGATTTAACAGTGACCAAATACAAATATATTTTCCAAGGTGTACAGATGTTTGGGCAGATTTTCAGATCAAGTGTATCTTTGTACTTGGTGCAAAGGCTACTTTACTATTCAATTTCAAGTGCTGTGTCAAAACCAGAAATGCTGGAGTCTTCTGAAGAGCGCTCAAGAGTTTTCTGTAGGGGAGTACATTTTGCTGGTTCATCTCTGAAAACATTGAACATGAATTGTGCTTTTCTAGGAGTTAGCAAACTAGCATAGAAAATTCCTAATTGTTAAGGCATAAGTGATAAATAAAAGATAGCAATGACATAGTAGAAAGCATCGGGTGCACTTCAAAGCAGCAATATCAATTGGAAAATGCAGTACTATTGATGCTCAGAATCACCTCCAAGCTTTACTAGAAAGTGACTTTTCTAAGAACAGATCCAAATAAGAATACACAGGATGAGCAGACATCAGATCTTGGTAAATGAAAAAGGATGAAATGTCTGGAAACAAATAACATGAGGGCAATTTCCAGCTGCCCACCTAATTTTCAATAACATAAAAAAAACTAAAGTGCTCTAAGAAGTGCTAGTCTCTCCACTCATTGCTTGTGTAATCTTACAGTATAGAAAAAAAAAAACACAACAACAAAAAAATAATTCTCCATGCTTACTGACAGCCAAACTCTATGTGAAAATTAGTATTGCAAGGCCATGTTGTCTGAATACATAACTTTAGTACTGGAATAAACACTGTCCTCACACTGCCTGTTACTTAACAAAAAATGAAAAATGTAATGCACATGACATGTTCAATCTTAACTTTACTAAGCAGACTGAATCTGAAAATGCCTATCTAGGCCCGACCATCTAAAATTTTAGTTTAGATACTTGGTTTCTGAACATCCTACACAGCTACCAGAGAACAGTCATTAGAAAACAACAATATACAGTGCTTATCTGCATCTGGATCGCTTCCACTGACTCACCCGCTACTGCAAACTGAGAGAGAACTTAGCACACAGATGCTCTTGGTGCCTAGTTAAGCAGCTCATGCAAACTGCATATCCACCTGTAGAGACAAGCGATGGGTCCCTGGACATCATATTCCCTGCATGGGGTGTCAAAGGGAAAAATGCCCATCAATCCCATGAAAATAGAAATTCCCAGGCTTTGGAGGCTTTAAGCAGCTTTAGCACCTGTGACCCAAGAGCAACCTAACCAGTAGTCAGCAGAGTGCCTAGCCAGCAGGGTTACTCACAAGCTTACCACTTACCAATGTGTTTATGCTGACTTCGATTACAAAAGACTCTCAAGGTAAAACATCTTCCTCCTTTTGAAAGCCATATATCTCCTCATCATGATTTCGCAGTAGCACCCATTACTATCCAGAACTTAATTGGTATTTTGAGGATTGCAGATTGATTTTTTTTGTAAGATACGCTGTGTTAGAATTGGTCTTGCAAAGTGCATGTTTACTATACTGTACTCTTTATCTGTTACGTGTGCGAGACATGGATGTGCTACTACCAGTACAGAATAAATGTCCCACACTAAGGCAAAATTAAAAAGAAAAAAAATCAAATCAGATTTCATTGCCATCAGTAACACAGCCCTTACTGAGCTCAGCAGCATGAGAGTTTTGTTCTTTTTTTTCTCTTTAAATAGTTTTCAGTGAAACAAAATAATGTTGCAAAGTCTTCATAAACACAAACATAGGTTTGGTCATGGCAATAGGGTACCAACTTGCAGGTGGCTACTTGGCTCAGCAAAAGGGTTTGGTGAAGAGAAATAAAAGCGCTCAGAGATGAGCTAAGTAGTTGACCAGTCGGGTATCAAATCAGCCACTTGACAGAAATGCTTAACCTGGGGAGCATTTATCAACTTTTGTCCATTTGCCTCACATTATGGCTAGAAATGCATCTACCTATGACTTTGCATTAAATATTGTTGCACTAGCTATAATATTGTTATATTTTTCACATTACTCACATGAATATTGGTAGGCAGTGAAACAATAAAGAATAGGGCGTAAGGCTCATTTTGAGAAGGCCTGTTTGCTCATTTGGACATCTGCAGCCCATTCCTTGTGCCTTCTCAGTACACTCGCTGCTCGGTAGCTCCGAGACCAGCCAAATTCAGCCCAATACCTCCAAAAATAAAATGGGAGCAGTTATCAGTAGTGAACACAAGCCACTAAGTGCTTCTTTGCTCAGGAACACTGTTAAAGCAAGCTGCCCAGATAAGCCGTTTCTGGCACAAGGTCGTCTGAACCTTTTGCTTATTCTTAAAGTCAGTAACAAATTTACCAGTGTGGTGGGAAGGCATAAACCCCACATTTTTTGGCATCAAAAATCAGAAGCTTTGTATTTTCAGAACATGACCCAAATCTTTGTACAGCCTTCTCCACTTACAAAGTTTCCATGTGCAATCATGGTATATTATATTATTTTTTCAAATCATTTGTTTCCTCTACAAACACAGTTTAAATATTACCCAAAGACGTATTGATTGTATGGCAGTCTCCTGTGGCAGGAATCCCAGTAGATTTTTGTTCATTGTTTCTTTTTTATTTCACCCTGCTGTAGAATTTCATCTTTTCACAAATGTTAACAGACATCATCTTTCCGAATTCTTCTGCATAAAGCTTTTGTACATATACTTTCACAGCCCTTCTCCCTCATACTTAACCTGTATTCCTCTGCTAGCTCTTCCCCAGCATTGTTTCTTCCTTATACCTTTCCCTGATTATGTTTGCCAGCTTGGCACTGCATTTAAATCTATGGAAAATATTTTAATCTCATGTGAATTGCCCAGGACTTCAGTTTGACTGTTTTCTTTATTTGACTAATATTTAAGCCAATAATGCTTTTAAGACTGCAACATTGTCAGAGTGGCTTTCTCACAAGCACCTGCCAATTCCATTTGACATTTTCAATAAATAAATGCATCCATTTTAATTATTACCTTCTGCTCCAGCTGCTGTTACAGACTTCATGCGTTTAGCTCTAATAGTACATTGCTCTCAGGTTGTAGTGAAACAGAGTCGGAGTCATACGTGCTATTCTGTTGCATCATTTTTTATGCCAATACTGGAATTTTACTTGCCCAAGAGTTGTGCAATTGGGTCATGGATCAGGAGCTTTATGCTTAGACTAAAGAAGACATTGTACTGAGAATCAGGAGGTATACAGTGGGGAGAAAAAAAAAGCCTACATATGCTTAGCATATATTTATAACCAAAAGCATATAATCACAGTTTTTACTTTTAAATACAACTTGTGAAACTGGTTACTTACAAGTTACAAAAGATAGTAAGAAATGTCTAGCTGACGTGATCCCAAGGTTTTCACGTTGTCACTAAAAATACTCTTGTCGTGGCTTGATAGTACAAAATTAGGTTAAAGAAGTCAAAGGTGCCATCTAGCGTCCTGCTTGAAAACGCCGCCTTCGCCTTGCGCGCAAGCTGCTGCGGAAGAAACGCAGGCGGCTTCCGCAGTAGCTGCTGCTGGTTTTTAAGAAAATGGGTCTGCAGATCCCGCATCTGCTACGCGGCGTGTTGTACGAGACGGGGCAACGCAGGGCCTGGCACGGTGGATATGTGGTGATTTTCCTGGAGCTGGATTTGCACCGCTTTATCTTTAAGTCAGTAATATTTTGGAATAAACACAGATGAAATATATTTAATAGCATTTGAAGCGCCGTTCAGTGCTGCAGGCACAACTGTGGGCTGGAACTGCACCCTGAAGGGCAGCACACAGCATCTCGCGGGGCGTTTTCAAACAACAGCTCCTGGTTTTCATAAGCAGCTCAAGTTACCGGCCAAATAGAAGAAGTGAAAGTTGCTATTTTAGATGGGGAGGAAAAAGAAGCATCATCGCAAGGATGCAGCCCTGTGCCACAAGGCAGGGCCCAGAGGATGCTGGAAGCGGCGCCGGGAGCGCCGGGCCTGGCCCGGACGCCACCGCTCCTAGCGCAGGCCTCGCGGCGGCTGCTGCCGCGGCCTCCGGCTCGTTACGCACCAGCACCTCGCCCGGGCGCGGGGGGCGTCACACGAGCAAGTGCGAAACGCGGGGAGCTGCCCCTGCGGAAAGGAGTTTGGAAAACCCAGCAGCAGGGACGTGAAGAGGCGGCACTGGGTGCAGGGGGGTCCCAGCGGCGCCTGTTGTTGCGGGCACAGGGATGAACCACAGCAAGCGGACCCTGTCCCCCAGCCCCGCGCCGGCCCTTACCTTGGGGCTGCTTACAAGGAGGTCTGGTGGCTGTTTTTGTTTTTTTGTTTTTACAGTAAAAAGATCAGTCCCATACTCGAAACGAGAAAAGTTTTTTTTTTAAATTTGGGGAAGAAAAAGTGAATGACAAAACCCAAAAAAGTTTACAAAAGCTAAAAAGCAGCCTACTGTAACAGACTAGCAGGCCTGATGGTATCACATAGACAGTGCCCATGATGTTTTTTGTTTGTTTTACATTTTTAATGCAGCTTCTGTGGAAGCTGTGTTTTAAACCATAAACATTTTAATATTTTAAGATCGAAGTAGAGACTGCTTATCTAAATTGCTCTTTATTATTCAAAAGTCAGATTGACATTGTCAATATCCATCAATAGTCAGTTTATAGAGAATAAACTGGGCAACTGCTGCTAATATGCTACATTTTTGAATTAAAGTATTTTGTGTCATCTTTTACTCAGGATTATTTTTGCACTTATGTTTAAATTTTTGGACATGTTAAGAGCCTGACTGCTAATACTGAAAAATACACAATATAAGGATGTTTCAAAAGATGGTGTTCTAATTCCATTTAAATTAATATCCTTAGGTATCAAATTTCAAATATTTAAATGTTTCCATCAGACATGAAAAAAATCAGTAGAATTCTTTTTTAAAACAGAAAATAATTAAAAATTAATGAATCCAGCTGCCATATAGTATGGATCCTTTCCCAGAAAGTTCTGACTATTGCAACTGATGATTTAATATAGCCAAAGTAGCTGCTTTCTCATTAATCACACCTGTACAGCCTGTGGGGGCTGCAAGACCCCCAATAAGCAGTTTTGCTTCATTCAGGTGATGGAAGTGCTGCCTGCCAAGGGTCTCGTATGGGAGATGGGTCAGACTCATGAAACCTGCGTTAGGAGATTTCCTAGGAACAGGACTGCAGTGGGAGAGAGGTGACAGATAACCCCCCGCTGAAGCCTATGACAGAGTCAACACTTGGAGCGCTTGCAGGGAAGATAAGCTATTATCAATAAAGCCAAGTACCAGGGAGCTGCTACATCATCCTAGCACACAGGGCAACCATTCCGCTCACAAGGGCGCCTTTAAGACCTTGTAAGTCAGTCAAAAGATTTAACCGTCCACGTGCTCCAAGGCTTTTAGTGGCTCACATCAGTGCTGGACAAACTGTGTTGCTTTTTTACTCCCAGCACTGCCACAGTATCTACCATGGGGAGACATAGCAGGGGGAGACATAGCAGCAGTCCACTTGCTTTTATGCTTTGCCAAAGCTTTTGATTAGCAGTTTTTATTTGTGTAAACACGTATAGAACAAGAAGCCCAGACACCACAAAACATAATAAACAGCAGGTTACAGAAAAGATTGCTGAGGCCCTAATTTAGTCTACTTTTTTTTTTTTTTAATCATGGTGTATTCAAAAGAATGAGGGGAGCCCAAGCATATGTCTTTTTCTTTTTTCTTTTCTTTTTTTTTTTTCTTTTTTTTTTTAAGAATAGCTTGATTTTAAAGCTGCCAAGACACTATACTCCAAACTCTCACAACCTGGAAGAGTAGGTGCAAACTTTTTAGGAGGATTATAAAGTCAGACAAGCCGTTTTGTAAGTGTAAAATAAATAATTTCATTATGTGCAAGAAAGTGTATGAGTTCTGAGAGAAACTTCATAAAATCAAGCTGTCAGCATGTTATCTACTTAAGTAATTTTGAGAGCATCAAAGATAACAGAAGCAGCTGTTAAGACTTGCTGCATATATTTATAAACCAGAGGAAAAAAACTCCTGAAAGGTTCTTATTCTAGCTCAATAATTGATCTACACAATACATCAACTGTCCTACAAACACACCCAGGCCAATATTTAGCCCCCAAGACTGAGAACTGGCCAAGATGAGGTTACTATTTCCTATGCAAGATGGAGTGTGGCCAGCTGGAGGGCAGAAGGGAGCAGCCTGGGCCAACACAGCAGGGAGGTCATTGGAAGTGGATGAATCATAATCAAAGGCATTTGGCATTTTCATAAATGCTTCTCACAAAAGCCTTCCCCCAATTCCAGTTAAATTAAGGAAGGCCTAAGCTGTGGTCACACAATGCTTAGTTGAGTTTCCTTTTCCCAAAGTCAGGCACACCATTTAATTTCTTGGAACACCAAAGCACCACCTTTGCATTAATAACACCCCAGAGAAGCTTAGTGAACAACTGTTATAATCATACCTGGGGGTCCCGGTCCAAGGCCACGGAGCTCGGCACCAGCTCATTGATCTTCAGAGCTCACTGCTTCCCAGTTCCTGCCTCCTCCGGCTTGCGCAGCGCCAGCACCTGGGCTGGGGGTGGCTTATAGGTTGCAGCTGAGCCACAGCTGCCTGTGGCCTTTTGGAGGGGTGGAGGTCTCCTCCCCAGCCAGCCTGTACAATGGAAGTAGTAACAGGCAGCCTCCCCCAGTGTCAGAGGATCCACCACCTGAGTAGGAGTAGACCTGCTGCTCACGTCTTGGTGGGATAGACACCTCTGTCTGGGAGACATTGAGAGCTACGCTGAGGGTCTGAATTGAGGTTTCTTATCCCCGAGGAGAATATCTGCACTAAGACCTAATGCCTATAGCTGCTGCTAACCAAAGAGCTGTAGGAACAACCACTATCTATAAGGGGAGAATCACTGATTAAGTTTCTTTATCCTAAAGCTAAATTCATCATTTCTTTATCTATGGTGTCTCACCATCGCAGCACGGAAGAAACGTGACATCCTCTGCACCCCTCCCCTGCGCTGCCAAGGAAGGGCACCCAGTGCGGAAGAGCAGCCGCCCTGCTGCCACGGGCATCACCGTCGCCCTCCTCAAGCTAAAACTGGTTCCCACGAGGAGGCCATGGCTGTTTTCAGTGTAACAGTCTACACCAGCAATTAAATAAAAGTAAAATTTATTTGGCATAGGACAGAGAAATAAGGAGAAAAAAATCACATACAAAATAAATGTTAAGCAGAAAAATATCCACAGAACTAGACTATTATTTTATAAAAAGCTCAAACTTTAAGCATCTGATAAAAACATGTTACTTTGTTCAACCTGGCTTTTAGGTTCTGTTCCACTCCCTTTCATACTCTAATGGCTTTAGAAGTTCAAACTTAAAGTGTCTTCCTTTATACGTATTACTTGATGATCATTTATCACAGACAATCTGTAGCTCAAAAAGGCAACATACTGAAGTGCATTACTCCCTTTCTTAAGACATGCCATTTTCTTTTTTTTTTTTTTTTTTTGCTCCTAACCTGTCTACCTAACTGCATACTTGGCAACTAAGCACATGTACATGTGCCCTGCTTCCCCTGAATGCCTCGAGCGCTCCCAGTGCTCGTCAATACTCCACATTTACGCATTAACTAACCGGCACAGTGTCTCCTCACAACCAAAAGGGCCACTATTTTCTCCTGACGTACATGAGGAAATATCTACTGAACTAGCTACATTTAACATGTTACTGAACATCTTTATGCAAGAGATTCTCCTCATTCCTTGGCTAATACAGTTTGACAGATTAAAGCTCATACAATACATATTACACAGGGTCAACGTACCGCCGTAACAGGTTCTGTTCACACACGGCTGTGAGACAGCAGTGTTCACAGTATCACAATGAGATACCACGTACATGCACATTTATCTTGATTTGCACTCTAGTGCAGATGCCAAACCTCAGCAAACTGGTTTTACTTCCGTGAGCAAAATCAACACACTTCTTTCCAGAGTCCCAAGGCTGAAAGACCGTCCATCTGCATCTCTTGACCTTCTGGTTGAAGCAATTCCCAGTTTCATCTCCTGACTCTACTCTTTGTTTCCAAGGGGAAAATACAGTTTCTTTTTGCGTATCTTTGCACAGAAAATTGTTGTGCCGCAATATATGTGAAACATGGCAGCAGGTCAGTTTCGTGGTCCTCTACTCCAACAGAGCAAAATTTCTACAAGTGGCACATGAACAGCTGCTACTGCAAGTAGAAGCTACTGTCCTGCTTTCTAAGTGGCAAGCTAAGGAACTTCTTCAATAGTTCACTATTGCAGAGAAAAAACCCACTGGTTCTCATGATTCTTTTAATGCTGGGAAATCCTGCCTTCTAAACAAGAACCTTGCAACCATAGGGTTGCAAGTTGTAAGTAGCTCCTTTGCAGAAGTGCGTGCTTCCCAAATCGCAGCTTGGGTTTCCTGTAGCCACTCTGAACATTAGTTGCTGTGACCTCTTCTACCCGTGGCTGGTGCAGACCTAACTTGTGCTTCTCTTTCAAAAATACTGAGCAGAATTAACTGTTATATGGTACAAAAGTTATTCCCATTGTATTTACTAGGTTGAATTATGCAGAAATGAACACTTGTGGCCATCATAATGCAAGTCTTAGTGATGACATAAGAAGGTAGTTTGAGGTGTGAATGTTGCTACTACAACTCCATTAAAACCAATCACAATAAATCCCAAACGCAAGCGGTGGATCTAATGTAGCCCTCTAATAACCTGTTGAGCCGTGCTGAGGTCGGCCATGCCATACGCAGACACTGCCTCTGGGCACGGGTTGCTTTCCAGAGACCTACCAACAAGTGCTGCTGAGGTTCCATCGGGAGAGGAGTTCCCACTTGGGTCTCCCTAACGCTGATGCAGCAGTCCCTCCATGCACTTAACTCAGTCTCAAGCCAGACGACCGGGCACGTTACAAGGGCAGGGCTCGGCTCCCACGCTGGCTGACGCCACTGTCAGCACTGCCTTGCGTTAGGGCACGGGAGAACAAGGTCTACTGATTTTTCCAGTGAGACACAGAAGAGTTGACCAAAAAAGTCATAAGGCACCACTGAGTTTCATTTTCTTCTTTTTTAACATTGCATAGTGAAATAAATACTTCAATACTGATCATATTGTAAATAGCTACGGATATATGAAGCGATATACTGAAGGCTAAAATGCTGCAATGTTCTGAAATATATCTAGGGAATTTTAGAGCAAAAGATACAAATAGTAAAACTGTAACATGAAAGAAAAAAGTATCTTTTTTGCAATTTTAAGGTATTTTATCTATATGCCAAACATCCATTTCAAAGAGATTTCAATAGTACAAGAAAGTGCTTAAAGACAAGCAGCCCAGGTTCCCTGGCCTGCTGACTGAAGGCCTTTCACACAACACATTTTCAAGTGCGATTGAAGTTGATTTGCCAAGTCTTTGGTTATTGCCCAGGATTTTTGGTCAGAAAACCTTGCTTGAGAAATCAAACAGAATATATCTTGAATTATGCAGAGAACTGGCAGAACAATGTGCAGCATTTTCACTGACTTATTCAAAGTAAAACAGTCATGCTGGAAATAGATAAATTACAAAAAAAGAAAAAAAAAAGGAAAGCTTCTGGAGTTTTCTAAGATTTTTGGCTGCATAACTACTTGAATATTAGTAAGGGTTTGGCAGGTCAATGTATTGAAAATATTGTATTCTTAAATTCAAAATGTAATTTCTCAGAAAGTTATAAGTGCTTTGGTTTAATAACATGAATACAATAATTTATCCTTTAAGTTATTATCCTAAAAATCTTATTTGGACTTCTATTCACATAATAGTATGCCAAAGAGATTGGCACTTTGCATAGTGCATATGCTTAAGTGACATCCATAAAAAACATTTACAAATTCAGTATTAAACTGGGCTTGATCCCAAGGTGCACCTGTCACATGGAGGTCCCGTTACTATCTGTTTAAGAAACTCTTACAGCCATGATCCTACAATTAGATTTAGATACATCCCTGCGCCTGCGCAGATTTAATTGCAGATTCAAGACCATAAATAGTAACTTAAAGTAGGTCATTAGATACAAAAATGTAAAAATAGGTACATAACCAAATGCTATCACAGCTAACATGATTTTGTAAACAAATATCAAAAAGGCCAAATTCAGTTTGGTCTGGCCTAATCCAACTCTGTCTCATGCCCTTTGTTGGGACAGTTCTGGCTGGAAGGCAGGAGGAGGTTTCGGCCCTCCATGGTCACTGACAATGCAGAAGACCCAACATACAAACGCTTCTTTGGGGTTCAAGCTCTCTTTGGCTAAAGTCCCTGGATTTCCAAGGATTGACTTCACTCTAGCCTCAGAGTTCACTTAGGATCATGTCTCCCACACCAGAGAAATATTTTCCTAACCTACCTAACTACTTTTTCTCAGTTTTTTTTTTTTCCTTTTCTTTTTTTTTTTGAGCAATACCTTGTGAAAGGTGCCCAGTGATAACAGGTTTTGTAGGGAGTCTGAGGAGCAAGCTGAAGAAACAGATATCGCTGAGGAGACACGGGAGAATTTTTCCAGAGCTAACCTTCAGAAGTCCTCTTAATAAAGAGCTATTAATCAGCAATACTTCAAATCCAGAATTGTAGTCTTCCTCTGATTTACAGAGGATTTTAGGTTTACTTAAATCCATTTGTAAAATTCAATTAACTCCTTTCTTGAAAACAAAAATCAAAAGCCATTAAACAAATCAACTGACTGTCACCATGTCAGAATACTTTACCTTTGCTTCTACTAATGCAAGACTGGCAGCGCTCTGCTGTAGTCAGCATGAGCTGAAAGGATAGGCTTCATAGCAAACTCAGAAGCCGAATCTTCCCATTTCTCTTGAATGAATGAAAACAGCAAATTTTGGAGCTGATGCTTCCATACGCTAACCCCAGATCTCCTTCATTAAATCAAAGGGCTTTCTTTTATATATATTTTTTGACCTCAGTTTCTCTGCTATAACATAAGTCAAACAGTCTGAGACTTGTGAGCCAAGCCCCTAGAAGCCTCTTAAATAAAAACACCCATGATTTAATAGTACCAAAGAAATGACTGAAGAGCTTGTGCAATCTTCAGAGCACTGGTGTTAGTGAGGCTTCACAGAAGGAGCTTGTAACTGCAATAATTGCTGCATTTGCACTGCTTTCGGAGGAAACTTTGCATGTAGTCTCATGCAGAGAACATTACAGTAATCCAGGCCATGGATAGCTGTGGGTTGGTCCACATCAAAGTAGAAAGAATTAGGTGACTAAAAGCATAAGGCTATTACAAAACAAGGTGGGACAGATAGAGAAGGTATATTTATGCTGCTGAATTCTTAATTTGTGCTTTTCTTTGGAAGATCTTCCGCAGATAAAAACAAGGGCAGACACATTCCATCCTTAGGGCAGGATGAGCTATCGATCATTTAACATATGGTTTGCTTGGCTAAGTTGAGGTGCAAAGATGTAGGTTGAAGTCTTGGTCAGCATATGGTAGAACAGTGGCTTGCAGAAGCATTTGGGCCAAAGAAGGATCCAGGACTCTTGGCTATGCAGTATTCTCTGATAACTGTTTTTAAAACTGAAAATAGATTGTACTTTGTCATTCAAATAATACAGCCACTGTACCCCAAGTTAATGAGACAGCTTTGCTCCAGCCATCATTGAATTCAAAGGCAGATCTCCTATTGGACTCAAGGGTGCAGGGCTGGACCCCATACCCACGATATATGTATGACAGCCTGCAATATAAGCAAATAAAATTGGTAGCTTTAAGCAACTATAGTTCATAAGCTGCATCTATTACTTCTGTAATAGATAATGAAGTTCATTCCAGCTGACAAGCCAAAGGTAGAAATAAAGCAAGACAGACTACTTTCCAATGATGTGGACAGGAAAACTGACTCGAAGGAAACTTTCAAACAGAAGTTGCCCAGGGTTGGGCCAGAACCCATTTCACCTTGGTATAGGCGGAAGAGGGGGAGCACCTCTTTCTTTTCGGCCAGAGCCACCTGAAAGAGAAAGTTAAAGTTCTGTTTTACTCCGCTTGGCTTCTTTTCACATGAGAGTTCAAGCCATTCATTACACAACTGATGAAGAACTCTGCATATTGTCTGCATTTTACTAGTTCGGTGTCAAGTTGTTGGTTTGTTTATTAAACAACAGTGTACCAACTGTATTTTAATGAATGCTATCCACAGATGTTTGGAAAGCATATGTATTTCTGTCCTTTGGCCCTTCTTCAGAAGGAATAGATAGCTCGTCAGCCTTACTATCTTATGCAAATACATAAGGTCTTAGTGCTGCTTGAACACATACACATTTCAATGAAAGCTTTAAATGTAGTAAGAGCTCAAAGCTATTAATATATTACCTATATGAAGGTTTTCATTCCAAACTCATGGAAATATAAATGTGTGTATCTCTTGGCCTTTCCTTCTGGAGTAATAGGAAGCGGTGAAAGCTAAGAGTGCAAAGCGAAGGGTCACAGACTAACAGGAATTTCTACTCCAAACCTTGTAATTTGGAAACAGCAGAGAGGGAGAGAAACATCTGAGTGTACAGATGATTACAGGCTAACTATGAGCCACCGATGTGACTGCTTGCGAAAGAAGTAAATTGATCCTTGGGTGTATCAGGCAAGATACCACTAATGGAGGTAGGAAGTATTTATGCTGCTGTAGACATGGGTGAGACCTCAGCTGGAACAGCACGTAACACTGATTGGAAAAGACAAATTCAGACTGAAGTGTATACAGAAGCAACACTGATAATCAGTGAAATGGAGATGTTATCTTGAAAAAAGAGCCTAGTACATCCTGGCTTAATCAGCCCAGCAAAACAGAGGCTGAGCAGGAGTATTACTGTCATCCTAAAAAAAAAAAAAACAAAAAAAAAAACAAAGGCTTTAACACGCAAAAGCAAGAGGATAATTAAACTAAAGGATGACATTAGCACAAGAATAACTGAACGAATGAATCTGGATGGAAAATGAAAAAGCAATCCATTCCAAGCGGGCTTTTATCTGCAAACCTGCATTTAATAGCTTCTGCATGGTGGGCAATGGTGATCGCACTATTAGTCTGAAGCCTTGAAACATCAGTACCCAATCTCTTCTCCATACATATTGTCTTTTAGGATGATTGGTTTACGCTAACAAAAAAAGAGCATAACAAAGGAATTAAGACTGAAGGAGCCAAACTACTGCTGGTTATAATTGTGTTTAAATGATTAAATGTTTACTTCTTACTGGAGAAACTGCTCTGTGCTGTACTAACCCCTTTAAATTCATAACTGATAGGCTGAAACTCCAACACTAGAGCTGGAACAAACTTACCTCTGCTTTCATTTCTTGCTAATTTACTTGGATAACTTTTGTTCACAGGTACATATGGCTCTGGAGGTGGTAAGTCAGATATAGGATGGAAAGAAAATCTGCTTTCCCAATCATCTGAAACAAATAAACAAACAATCCCCAGAGTTTACTGGTTAGTTTTCTGACGGAGCTGCAGAAAGTCTTTTGACATTAACATCATGTTTAATACGTGATTTATATTGCAGAATGCTAAGTATAGAAGCAGCATCCTATTGAGAAGTTAGAGGCGGCTTTAGGTAAGCTTGAGAGTGAAAATCCTTAATTAACTTTAACTGATCACTCAGCCAATCTAATGCAGAGTCGCAGATTGGGGAAGTGACTGATATTCCATGGAAATCAATGCTATGTGGAATAGATCCAACTGATTATATAAATATACATACATATGCACACACATCTGTATGCGTGCTGTTAGAAATGCATAATGTTTCCTACTACAGAACAGTATGTCGTTCCTGGGTATAGGATTTTCTGATGTTTAAACTTTGTTGATATACAGAGCTCATTAAAAGTAAACTGAGCTGTAAGCAGTGTTTTGGGGTTTCAACTTATATATGGGAAAATGAATATTTGGAGGCATTATGACAGAGAACCTCTTAGCATGCAAGTAGTATGAAAAATATCTAAATGCACGAGTATCTCATGGGAACACCTTGTTAACATATTTCAGGATTTTAAAGAATAAATAAAACTGATCTGTTTCTTAGTTAAAATAATGGGAAAAACTTCTTTCTGCAGGTCTGTTTTGAACTTGAATTTGGATGCTCAAGGAGGAAAATATGGGCCATCTCAAACTTGGTCATTTCCTGACTTGGTTGCTTCAGGACTTTGCAACCATGACAATCTTGCAATATTGTTTTATTCTATTGCATAATGTAATGAACAGCTGAGTAAGTTTTTCCCAGCAGCTGAACATGTGCTTATTTTCTGAGATCCAGTTTTTCTTTCTTTACTTCTAATGGTTGTAATTACAAACTAGTATGTGAAGGAGCTGCAGGTTCTCAACCCTGGAAGTGACTGAAGCAGGAAAAAATGCGTTTGTGACCCACCTGCCTTATCTGATGTGTAAAGAAGGTTTAAAAGGGTTAATAACTGTTTTATCTTATGTCTTTTTTCACCTTATAAATGTCAGAAATGGCAATTTTGGTCTTCTAAAATTTACCTGAGAGGCTTATCCATACATGATAAATATAAACCTTAATTAAAAAGAAAAGCATAATGAGTCTTTAAAATATGGCTATCATGAACCTCACTTTTTTCAATAAGCACTAGTAAAGTGAGAAGACACGTCACTGGTAAAGTGACATTTTCAGCAGTTTTCTGACCATTTCGTCTCTGTTCTTCAGGTATTGTTTTTTGAGTCACCACTTAACTTTGTCAGAGACTCGGTGTCTGCATCGACAACTCTGCAGCTTTGCCCTCGGCAAGGCCACCGCGGGCGAGCCCTGCTTACCGTCACACGCCTCCTGGAAGCCGTTCCTCATGGCGGGAGCGGGTGGTGGTGGCGGTGGCGCTCCAACGCCTGGCCGGTCTGGCGGTAGCGGCGGCCTCGGTCCCCCTCTCTGGTTGTCCAGCCCGGCCCGGGATGGCAGCTGCGGCGTTGCCGGCAGGGCCCTTGACGTGCTGCCGTTCCTGCTCAGGGGAGGTGGTGGCGGCAGGGGCCCTGCAGGGAGACGAGCACACGGACACGGACTGTAGCGAGAACTGCCCTTATACTGTCAGCCACCGCAGGCACCCAAACGCCTCCCGCTAGCAACAGGAGAGGTGGGCTCATGCGGCCCCTCAGCCCAGAGCAGGAGCCTGGGCAACGCGGGGCCCTCAGCACCCACCTCCCTGCTCTCCCAGGCTCTCCAAGAGCCCACAGCGACTTGTAGAGAAGAGCACAGACAGGACATGACTGAGCAGAAAGGCACTGTGATGCTCACACGACCATCTGCCTCGGCTAGGGAGCTGCTGGAGAGGAGCTGACCCCTGATGACACCTTTAAGCCACTCTAAACAACACTGACCACAGCGAGCAGAAATTACAGCTGAAAGTCAGGACACCAGAGAGGTCCAAACCAAACTCTGCTCCTTTCTGTACACCATCAAACCAAACCCCGTTTCCTTCCTATACACTGTGGCCAGGCAAGAGGACGTGGCGCAGAGGAGCAGCAGTGTTTCCCACAGGCTCTTTTTCCATAGGGGTGGTCTGCTGAGGGCGCCTCCGTGGAGTCTGCCAGGGCGGATGGGGGGATCCAGCCCAGGAACAGCAGCGTTAAGCAGCGTGGCATCAATTCCCTCGTTTATAAACATATCTGCTACATGCTGGGGTTGGAGCTGATCCACCTCCCACTAAATTGGAAACAGACCTCACACACGCTCTTGCGTTTCCACTGTCGCAGCATCTGCATAACTGGCAGGAGGACAAGGCAGGGCGAATACACGAGGCCCGGGCAGCGAGGGCAGGGCAGGGGAGCTGCTCTGCAAGCAGGCAGGAAATAAAGGCAGGAAAGACCAGCGCGCGCACGTGCTGCTCTCCAGCCCGGTGACCACGGCGAGGACACCTGGAGACCGGGAAGAGGGTGTGGGGTGTCAGGAGGTCTCACTGCCTCTCTGTCCGGCACGATTGGGCAATTGGCAATTATGCAGATTTTTTATGAAATGCTTCCTTGTCCTGATGAAATCTAGTTACAGATGTGCATTTTGAAAAAGACAGCAGTGGGTAAAAGCACTGAAACATGTTAAACTAAACATGCTGCACTTGTGTGTGGTTTTTTTTTTTTTTTTTTTTTTTTCCCCCTTTGTTAACTATTCAAGCTTGCCTTCATGGACTGGTTTCTGTGGGTGAGAAGGACCGAGCATCTTTCAGAACAGTTTTGCTTGTTCTCTCTCAAGCCTGCCTAGGACCCTGTGTTAAATGGGTGCTGAATAAAAGAACTGACATTTATAACTCATGGCTTCAACACAGATGGCTGAAGTCTTTGGTAGACCCTGGGAGATTCACCCTTGCTATGCAGGATGGGGTGGGTTTGATGGGATTCCAGATTATTACTCCAAAGGTCTAAATGAAAGGCAAGGCCCAAGGAGGTTCCCAAAAAAAGCTTCTCCCTTCCCAATGTTAAGGTGCAAACAGCTAGGCCCTGTAATTCCCTCATTTGCACTGGAAAATCATCTGGTACTAAGAGAACTAAGTTACAATGTGTAGTTCTCAAAAATTATGAACAATAATTAGCAAAGGACAAAATATATTATGAAATTACTCCATGCAGACAATTCTGTTTTTAGCCTCATTTGAAATGGGCATGCACTAAGTGACAACAGTCACACTGCAGCAACTGCCATTATACTATTAAAATAATTTATATTTTGCTCTAAGCAGTCATGCTGTCCAGCACGTAGCAGGTCAGATTTTGCAAACCTGCACTCATGGGAACACTGTCACTAACTGGGCTATTCCCAAAAGTAAATATTTGCTACCCGGCAGATGCTAGATAAAGTGGGCTCTTTGCACTAAAGACTACAATGGAAACCCCTCTTTGTATCCCCTTTTTGTTACAGCAACACCAGTGAAAATGGCCAAGATCTGCCTAATCACAAGAGTGAGCAGGTGACATATAACCACGTCACTTATGCCACCAGGATGCCTATAAACCTCTGTTTTCTCTTGCAGAGCCAGAGGGCCTGGGCCTGGGGCATGAGGGCCATGGGCAGTTCCGCAGGTTGCGCTTGGCAAGGCGCTGCCTCCAGCTGCTCCGTGCTAGGGCCCAGCACGAGAGGCTGCTTCACGAGAGACGGCACGTGGAGGCCAGGCCGGTGGCTCCTACCTGTTCGGCCCGGCGGGTCGCGCACGGGTGGTGGCGGGCGCTCGGCAGGCGGCGGTGGCGGCAGTGGCCCCGTGCGTCCCCCTCCGCCCGTGCCGGGAGTGGGTGCTGCGGCGCCCAGCGAGGCATTGCGCTGCGGCAGCCGCGGCATCTCATCGGCAGCACTGGGCACGGGCGGCAGCCCTGGGCGGTTGGGGGGCAGCGGAGGTGCTGGGGCACCCAGGGACGGCCGCGGCGAGGCGGGCACCGGTGGTTTGCTGTTCTGCGGTGGTGGTGGTGGTAGAGCTGCATCCCGGCCGCCCCCGGCGAGCCGGTGCCCGGCGGGAGGTGGTGGCGGTGGAGGCGGCTTGTCATCGGCCAGGCGGCCCGGCGTGGGCGGCAGAGGCGGGCGGTTGGAGAAGGGAGACGCTGAGCTCGGGTTGGAGGGGCGCATGGAGCCGCCAAAGGCGGCGTTCCTGCTGCCCGGGAAGGGCGGTGGTGTGGGCCCGATGCTGGGCTGCCTGCTCACCCCCGGCACCGGCGGGGAGCCCCGCGTGTGAAGGCTGGATGCGATGGGACGCGGCGTGCTCGGCACCGGAGGGGGCCCGCTGTCAGGCTTGGAGCCTAAGTCGGGTCTGGGGGGTGGGAGGCGGGTCCTCTGCAGCTCCGGAGCGGCGCTTCTCTGGCTGGAAGGTGGTCCTGGGAAGCGCGGTGGCCCACTCGGAGGGGAGAAGGGCTTGGCGGCTGCTGACCTGCCCCCGGGCGGCAGCACAGGCGGCCTGTTTGCCCCCGTATCTACGAGAGAAGACAGACATCAGCATTCACAGGTCAGAGAAACCCAACAGGACTTCACCTAACCACTCTAAAGGGCCAAAACTCAAGATAATATGAAGACCCAACTCGGGGTCTGTCATTGTTTTTTTTTAAAGCAATTTTAATGTGTGCTGGGGAACAATGACAAAATGACTCTTATCTCTCAAGTGATATTTAACCACTACAGTTCAGCAAAAGGCTCTTTTCAATCCTCTGTAGTCTCTGCTGTTCCAAGGACACTCGCACGTGCCTGGAAGAAGACTTGCAGCTGAAGCACCACTCTTGGATTATGTCAGGGACTTCAGTATTAATACCAGTTCCCAAAATAGACTGTGACACCGTAGAAAATACCAACTCTGAGGGATTGTTTTGTCCACATGTGCTGAAAAATTTGTTAGTCTATAAAACACATGGAATTCATAACCCTCTCCATCCCCCATTGCCTAGTGCTTCTTCAGCAAGTGTGAAATGATGCATCCTGAGCCTACAGGTTGCTGGTCCCAGCATCTCCCTTGAAACAAGGAGCACAAAGCTTTGGGCTGCTGTTTGATAGTTGGAGGAATACAGTACATGCCTCTGGCTGCAGCATGCAGACCCGTGAACTGGGATACCTCACGCACTACCTAGATGGGAAATGATGTTATCTTGGTGCTGACACAGGTGTTCTTCCCATTTTGGAAAGCAGATCCTTTTCCCTACACACGGTACACAAGGCAGAGTGAATTAGGAATCCTCTTATGGCTCCTCTTTGGTCCATCCACAGCAAAGACAGGATCTTTGCAGGTGCCAGTTCAGCATGCTGAGATCTTAATTTTCAAAAATAATTAGGAGGATGGATGGAAAGGGGAGACTCACCTCTTTATAAAATCAAGCATTAGGGAAAACAAACAAACAAACAAGATTTAAGATCAAATTTGCGTTTCCTAAGAGCCCTCCTTGTGTCTGGGCACCTGAGGAAGACCTTAAGTTGACTGTATGCTTAAACACAAAAGTGGTGCTAAACATAACACCATTTTAAAATAGGAAGCAGTTATTGTGCTGTTTAAAGGTGCTTGGAGACATTCTTAATGCAAGCAGTACATATAGTACTGGTGCTGTATGAAGCTTTTAAGTAATCAGTCATCTTCTTGTTTGCACTGAACCTGCAAGGTCCTTCCTACCGGCATCTCGGCTGGCAGCAGATCTGAGCTTTGGCATTCCTGCTTGAAAAAGGCCCCCGAGGCCAGGAGGTCCTCCTCCACCGAAGCCACCGCCACCACCACCAAAGCCTCCGCCACCGCCGCCACCACCTCCTCCAAAGCCACCGCCACCTCCAGCAGGTCCTTTGGGTTCTGTCGGAACACACACAAAAAAAAAATTGTGGAGAGATGAGACGACCCAGCAAACTTCTCTCTTTCATTAGGGAGTTCTTGTAACTGAGGAAAAATGGACAAGCTTTCAAAACACACAGGCCCTTCTTTAAGCTGGACCAACTCAGCTCCCATTAACACCACTATTATATCATGGAAGAGGTAGTGCAGTAAACATAGCCACTGTGTTTTAAGCCACTCTTTAGTCCGCTGTGGACTGGAAGGCAGAGAAATGGCCACTTTGGACAGCGTGGAACTAAAACTTGTAGAAGGCCAGAGAACACCATGTTGTCTTTGTTAACATCTCTCCAAGTGTGTAATTTCAGGGGAAATGAGAAGGAAGACTAAGGTGTTTCTCCTCTTGCAGATGTCTCTAGTGTTTACCTCTGGGAATGCACCGACCTCTTGCCACTACTGGCATAGTTGCAACACATCTTATTTACATCTACTTATTTACACAAAGCCTAGTGAGGAAAGAGATTTCATTTCTGATTACTTTCCTGTAGGTCCAGAAATGCAATGACAGAATCATTAGCAGCTATTTTTTCCAATAGGAGGAAATTATTATTTCAGCCTCTCTTCCTCTCCCATTTTTCTCCAATGCCATCATTTCTGTTGTGACAAAACTGAGATTCCTTTTACTCAAAGTAAAAGGAAAGCGTTTCCACAATCATAAATGCATGGAAGGACCTATTTGGAGCATCACTGCAAAGGAACAGAGACACAAGTCAGGATATTTGTGGAGTTCAGGTCCCAGGCAATGGTCAGCAGGCTGTGGATCAGCTACTTAATTTCTTTGTATCTTAATTTCCACAGCTTCGGGTAAAAATACCACTCTCTAAACTAAGACTTGTGCATGAAAATCACTTCTAATAATTCCACCTAGGGAAAAAAAAGTAGAAGGATTGTGTTCAAGGAAAAATATCAAACATATCCTTCTCTTGAGTATGTTAGCTTAGTTCAGCTCTGACTCATGTAGGGTGTGAACCTCTGGAAAATGCTGCTGCTATGTTTTAGTCTTTCATCACAATTTACTAATTCATGTAAACAAGATAATAAACCACGTAATTTTAATCTTACTCTTTAGATCACCTTTAAACCCTTCAATGCTTTTTTTCCAGCTCTGTAGAATATTTAGAAAGTACTGTACTTCCAGACATAATACTCAAATATTTAAAACTAGGTATAGAGTTGACTGCAGGACCATATCTTTTTTCAGTATTTTCATTTTTCTTGGATCACCTTGCTTCTGGCATTTCCTTCTTTCCTCATCACCTTCCCACCACAGTCCAGCTCCTAATTGCATAGGCAGACCTGGACTGAGTTGTAACACATTTGCTAATCTGTCTGAAGAAACATCTCTGCTCCCCGTGCAGCAAGTGCAGTGGGACTGACATGGTGTCACTTTGCGTCTCGCTCCTTTTGTGTTTCTGCCCCATCTTCCCAGCGCTTTGTGGCACACGGGCTCCGCCAGGATCCTCTCAGCATCTGCCAAGCTGCGCTGTGAGACACAGCAGTAGTTCAGGCCGATGGAGACCTTTCCTCCCTTGGGTAAGGAGCACTGCTGCGTTCTGCCAAAGCACGGTCTGGTAGGCTGAGGTGAAGCCAGGAAGACAACCCTGAGCCTTTTGCTGAGCCAGCCCAGAAAGACAACCCCGGGGAGCCACCCCAGGGAGGACAACCCTGGCATGCAGCAGCCGGGCGATGCCCACGGAGCTGCGGCTCACAGCTTTGGCTCCGCACTTCCATTCAGTGGTACTGCATTCATTCATAAAGCAATGCCGTCATACAAAGGGCACCCTTACTTTTACGCTGCTTGGGCAAAAGTGGAGGTTTAAAACTCCACTTTATTCTCTGGGCTATTCTCGGTGCTGAGGGGCTTTCCTGTGCATTTGATCTGCTGCACCTTCTCAGCAGAGCTCCTTGTAGGGGTTGCCTCACTTTCTGATTTAGGCAAATTAGAAAAATCCACTACTTTACAAGAATCGACAAACAAATTATCACTCACATTTCAGAAGCAATAATTGATTTCTCAGATGACTTAATCCATGAACAGAAGTCATTTTTGTTTATGCTATTTTTTGGCATTTTACCTGCTTCTCTCATGGTGGTTCATCTACAAGAAATAGTTCTCTGCATTCAAATTCAAATATACCACACCATTCAAGCACACCAAAGCGCAAACATACTGAGTAATACTCACTGTCTAGAATTGGAGCACTTCTGTCATTTGTAACCGTCTTCTTTAGTTTTTTTCCTTTGGTGATATCAGATAATAGAGCATTTCGCCCTGCTTGCTCTGACCTGCTTAAGGATGGCTTTTCAGTATTTGCCTGCAAAATAAAGTTAGAAATGGGAGGTAAAATAAACCTCGATTTCTAGCTAAAAAGTTCTGCTACAATATGGTAGTTACCAGACATCTCAATTTGTATTTTAACAGCCCTAGACCTGGTAGGGTGCCACATCTAGTTTTGTGGATCAAGTTATGGGTAGTTGCACTTGTGACTGACTCTAGGCCCAAAACACTACTGCTAGCCCAACCCAGAGAGCTCTCTGGAAGCAGAATGCTTTTATTTGAACTCATACTTTTTTCACTTTACATTTAGAGTCTCAGTTACTTTTAGATACTCAGATACTTCGATCCCTAACATACAAATACTGAATATATTGGAATAAAAGAAGTTTTAGTTACTATTTTAATTTTGATAGAAATACCTTAACATGTCTGTCACCAGTGTTAACCGAATGAATCTTTTCAAATATCAGTAAAAGCAGGAACCTGCTTGTACTTTATGGATTGCAACTAAACTGTGATTTTTCATCACATTACAATCTGGAAAGTGTAACAAGTATGGAAAAATAAACGGAGAAAATAATGGTATAAGAATGTAAATTAAGAAGTTTAAATTTCTGCCAACAGTTAGAAATTACTGGAAGAGAACTATGATTTAGAAAACCTCTGCAACAAACCTTAAACTTTATCTTTGTACTTCATGTTTTGGTGGCTATAGTTTTTCAAGAAAGATCCAGAAAGCATATATACATATGCACATATGCATCCATATTTTTTTTGTTCTAGGGTTGGGGGCTCCTGAAAATTTTTCTAACATGTCAGATCAGTGTTATGGGGATTTCCTGCAAGTTGCCATGAAGGGACTAAGCACAGAGCCAGGAAGAAGGCGGGAGCACAGGTGGAAGCAAGGGAAGGGGAGAGGCAGATGCAGTTACTGGGGCCTAGACAAGCTGCTGAGGCCTCACAATGCTCAGTGGAGGATCCCTGCACCAAACCCAACACAGGAGTGGGAGGAAGAGGAGGGTGGAAAGCCAGTGTGGCTACTTATAGCCACGGGGGCACTGGAAAGGAGTGGCAGTAACGATCCTTCTTGTAGGATCATTCATCAGCAATCAACAAATGAGGAAGAGCGTCCTCCGAACACCTGCTACTTGGCGTATACTCAGTGTAAAGGCATGTCCTTGCCCACATCCTTGGCTTTTGCGCCTCTCCAGCATGGCGAGCAGCACTAGAAGACAGTGCATTCGGCACATTTCCCTCCTGCAAAACTTACCAGGGCCAGGGTTGGCGGCGGCGGGGGAGCCGGCGGCGGCGGCACCGGCATGGTGGGCGGCCAAGCTTCTCCTGACCTCGCTGAGAAACCTGCACAACAAGACAGACACACACATGACCCTGAGATCAGCACATTTGCCACCTCTGGGAATACCTGATATTCAGCTATGAGCCATCCCTGCAGCTAACAGACTTGCCCACTACATTTTCCAAGTCTAATGGAATCCAGTCATGTGCAGCAAAAAATAGTAAAACTAAACTTCATCTAATCCACCATTCTTGTCCACAGGCAGGTTCTGCAAGATAATCCCATTGCTAAATCACCAACCTTTACTTCAGGAAGGCATTAGCTCTTTGAGACCTTTCGCATCCTTACTCAGAAACTAGTGCAGCCTTTTTAAAGCCACTTGGCTGCTACAGGACAACATACCCCCCTCCTTTGGGGCTGGGGTGGGAGCGCAGACATCTAGGAAAGACCCACACGCCTGCCCTTATCCCTCGTTACCCTTAGCAGCCCATGTGCAACGCCTCTGGCGGCACCTTGCTCCCTGCTACAGCAGGGCCATCAGTGTCCCCAAGAGCGGCATGAGGGCCCTGCACGGCGTGAGCCGGCAGTATCCTTGACCCCCCACCACAGGCAAGTGACAACCAAAAATAAACCAAGGTCAGCGTAAAGTATGTGCTTGCTGGCCAATACTGCCTGTGCTGGAAACACCCCTTTGGCCTACATGCTTTCTAGCTTGCCCTTTCCCATGAGGAAGCTTTAGTAACAGTAACAGCGACTGGCCCTCACTTACAGCACTCTTGCACATGAGAGTTAAAAGCAGTGGAAGAGGAATAAGGACTGTTCTGCAGACCGCTGCACTGCCCCAGCTGTGGTTATCCACAGGAACACGCTCTCGTACTTTCCTACAGCACTTGGCTAATTTTCACAACACCAAGGAGAAATGTCATAGAGCAGGGTCTATCAAATCAGCTTCATGCTAGGGACAGTGAGAGACTTACTTAAGAGACTAAGTAAATATCAGAAGAACAAAACGGAATTGTCAGTTACCATTTGAAGTGAGTCACCACGTAAAAAGTCTGTAATGCCCTGAGATGATCCAAGATACGTAAGTGTGCTACAAAAACTCATTAGAAATACATGTTTCTCTCATCAGATGCTTGTGCTTTAAAAGAAACAGAATACAGCTCTCCTGGGCAGCTGTGAGCCCAAATAAAACATTGCTGAGCTGCCGTCCTGAGAAGACAACTTTCCTGAAATGACACTTTACCCCAATTTTGTCTAAAACTTTTAGAGAAAAAGGGCTGGGAGAGGGAACGAACATCATCAGCCTTGGCTAACGACCTTGCAAAGCGAGTGGAGCTGAAGGGGCCAGAGGCCCTGCAGGCCTCGCTCGGCTCTGCCGCAGAAACCGTTTCTCTTTCCTGTTGCCGAGAAAGAGAAGCGGAGCAAAGGGGAAGCTGGCGGACACAGCGACGTGCCCAGGGGACTCTGCGCGAGGAGCCTGCTCGGAACTGTACAAACACGGACACAGGCCCCAAAGGGGCACAAAGTTCCTCATCATTCCTACTGGCGAGTTACTCCTAATATTAAAACACATCCAGGGAAGCACAGGCTTCAAGCTCAGGGGATCTGCTTGAATTTTGCTAGCTATGCATCATTTTTTTAACTTTCGGTCATTACATAAAACTCTGCACAAAGCCCTGTGCTTTGCCAGCCCCCTTATACCGAATTCAGTGTTTAAAATCTGAAACCTATTAAAAGCACGCAGACTAACGCGGCTTTGTTCTTCAACTTCCTGTTTAAAAAAACAGTCAACAGGAAAATTATTTCTTGCTGCAGACCACAACCATCCTGTTTCTTAACACAGTCTCTTCACAGCTGCAGTTGTCTCTCGCCTAATGGTGCTATTGGGCCATTTCACCAGGCTTTTGACTTCTTCAACCGATTAAAATGCTATAAAAATTAGCGTGTGCCCCATAACCCCTAGCACACAGATGTGATTGCATTTTGCAAGCACAGAGCAGGGTTCTGCAACAGGCCAAACTCAGGCACAATTGGCTTGAAGTCTGATGTAAGTCTCATTCAGCAGAGCTGTTTGCCCTTTAGGGTTGTGCTTTGATGGTTTTTTGGTGATATCTTCCTGTGTAAGATCTGCTAAAATGGAGATGGTAATTTTGAGTAATTCGAGGGGAGCTAAATAAACTAGATGTGGCATATAATACAAAGTATTAAGTGGCTCTGGAATCCTCAATGACCCTTTAGAGGGCTATGCTTTATCCCCCAATAAACTTATTTTACATTTCTGCCACAGTGTTTAGAGATGAAGTACATATAGCCAAACTACTCAGCTTAGCCAGAAGTGTACCCGAGACAGCTGAAAGGGCAATTTTCCAATACAGAACTATGAAATATGATTCCTAAATCTCTGTGCTGTATTCTAGAGCATATATTTCCCTAGGAGCCATCAGAAGAAATGTTATTTAGGAGGAGTCAGACACCTGCATATCCCTCCTGCATGCACTGACAGAGTCAGTAGAACACATTAGTTTATCAAATTTTAGCTTCAAGTGTATGTCATGACATTGTTTCATTCTTACTTTTGTCTCTGACTCAGCCCCTGCCAAGAAACTTAAATAGAAACTTTGCAGCAAGAAATAGGCCTCTGTCTTCAAAGCCCCATCTCACCCTTGCTGTTCAGCCTTTAGATTCGTACAATCTATTTCTTTGTTTTCCTTTATGTAAGCAAAAAAAAATGGCACATTCTTGATTATAAATCTGGAGGAACAACAACAGCGGAGCAGAGACAGGCAGGGGGGGCCTGTGCCCCTTTGGGGCTGCCGGGCAAAGCGGCCGTGCAACCCCTCAGCTCTGCAGCCACCACGCTCATGACAGAGCCACGGGAGCTCCCTTGGGCCCGAGGGAGCACGGGGGCCCAAACAGGTTAGCTGAGGCTCTGCAGCTGGAGGAAAGCTTTGGTTATTGGGCTGTGCTTTAGCAATGGACTCAGATTTGTCATATATTTCTCATACATATGAGAAATAGCTATTATTCGCTCCTGATCAGTGCGGAAAAAAATCTCCTTCTAATAAACAGACACTATGCACATTTACTACCAGCTGATACTATGAAACATGTAATATAGTAACTGATCCACACAGTAATAAATTTCAATTATTGACTTAACTACCACATTGTATATTCAGTGCTGTGGAGTATTGAAAAGGACAACAAATCCACCTCCCCTCCCAAAAAAACAGAACGGGGTGCTAAAGGAATATCAGTACTTTAAAATCTAGTTTGTATTTCCTTGCATACATTCCAGGCAGTGGTGTAAGTTATCACTACTTCTAAAATGATATAGAATTGCAACATTTAGTGATGCTTGGTTCTGCAGATTAATGCAACAAACAGACAGTTGCTTACACCAAAAACTGAAGACTCCGAGCTCCAAACACCAAGTTTGCATCATTCGAAACAGAGGGATTTGCACAGCTGTCCATAGCATTATAAAAATAGAGGGGCTTGCACAGCCGGCCACAGCAGCAGCTGCTTTGCCCTGCGCGCGGGCACCGTCGGGAGCCCAAGCCCGTTTCCTGCCCAGAGGCAGGTGCTGCCAGCGGGCAGTGCCAACCAAGAGGCTTCAAGCACAGTCTGCAACACGTCACGCTAACAAGAAACATCATGGAAAACACCAAGTGTAGCAGAGAGACAAAGCAGGCTGCATTCTGCTAAGGCCCCTTGCTCTGCAAGATGCCTTCTGAGGTGGTAATGCAAAAAAGGGCGCTAAACTAAACTCTGTAAAACCAACTCCGGAAATTTAAGGTGTATGCCTAGTAACAGAAGAAAAAAAAAAAAAAGAGTATATTTAAAGAATACATGCTAAAATGTACCTCTGTGTGCGATGGACAGTGGGAAGAGGTGGGATGCAACTATACTCTTTGCATATAGTCAGATATTTTAAGCAGCTGCCAGGCCCCCCTTAAACACATTGAGTCAGACAGACAGCTCTGCGTGGTTAATCATTTCCTGCATGATTAATTTCCAAGCAAAAAGAGGAAGGAACAAACAACAACTGCAGAAATAAAAAAGAATTGATAGAACACAAGGGGAAAATGAAGTCATCAATTGAGCTGTCGATGGTAGCTCTGTGCAGCACGGCCAAAATTTCAGAACAGTATCGATCCGATTCTTTTGGAAGGTATTGCCTTCTGCTACTGACAGCAAGGAAAGCTTAAGAAATCTAAATTTGAGGAAATTGACCTAGGTTGCCAAGGAGGTAACACACACACACACGCGCGCGCATGTACTCTCCCTCGTTCTCGTTCCCTCTCTCCCTCTCTCAAAAAGCCACTAAGTAAAAAAAAAAAAAAAAAAAAAAAGATAATTGCAAAAACGATTTAAAAAACAGAATTGTTTCCTACAGAAAAATCCAGTTTTATGCATATTGAAAATATTTTTCCATGATTTTTTTTTTCATAATGGTGTACAGAACTATTTTGATTAAAAATACTACTGTGTTGTCTTATGAAATCTGTTAGAGTCCTAGCTCCCATTTGCCGTTTTCCCTGGTGGGCCCGAGCCCTTGACTTATCTCCGTGCCCCACGTCAGAGCTCAGGAGGCTCCTGCACGATGGCTCTATGTTGGGCACCTTAGTGCAGAAAGTTTTGAGCGAGAGCAGCATTAGAGGATGATGCTCTCATGCAACACCAGGCCAGTAAAACCTACTGAGAAATAGCAGACACTTTTCTTTTTCTTGTTTTATCACAGCAAAACCGATGCACAGAGACCTATAGATAAGCATGCACAGATGTTTCCAAACTCCTAGAAGATTCAACCGGGACAGTAAAATAAATCAGGAGCACAACCTTGGGAGGAGTTCCCTGGACGGCAAAGAGCGAATGTTTTGGAGGTGCTACGGACTCGGGGTCTCGCACACAGTGACACCAGCAGCCTCTGCGGCTGTACATGACCTGGCTGCGAGGCAGGAGGCAGCCGCAGAATGGGGCAAACCTGCCAAGGGCCGGCAGCTCACGGGAAAAGGGTGCCGCCAAAAGCACTGGTAACATCAGTGACGGGCCTTCTAGGGATGGCTTCCGGCTGAAACCTTTGCCTTGGTGCAAAGATGACAAAGTTGTCTGCGAAAGGGCACAAGGGCACACGGCCATCCATTTTATTACCCTGTCCAGAGGAGGCCATGGCAGCATTAACATTGCAAACGTAAAGCTGCTTGCAGAGAACCAAATGGTCAAGAGAAAGACCAAAAGAGGAGAAGTTACTTGGATACTTGAGACCCGGGGAAATTCTGGGCAGATGATGACAAGAGAGAGAGGAAGTGGATTTGGTTTGGGGCTTTTCTAGGTTTTTCAAAGAAACCTCCCAGCAGTACCTGAAACGAGTGCTATGAGTGTCGCTTTCCAACCAGAGCAAAAAAATGCCCCGTCCTATGCAAGCTGCCAGGGCAGGCACCTCGGCAGGGGGACCTCGGCTCCCCTAAGGCTTTGGAGCCGCCTCTCCCGAGCACAGCCCTAGCGAAGCGCGTTGCCCCGCGGCGCCAGCGATGAGCGACCCACTGCGAGGCGGCGGGACGCGAGCGGGCAGGGAAGAGCAGGAGCGGTCCGCAGCCGCAGGAGCCGCGTCCAGCACGCTGCCTCTGCCAGCGGCAACGGGAATCCAGGCGCGCTGCAGCTGTGGAAAATTACAGCGAGGAAGCGGCTGCTGCGGCGTCAGAATGCTGTTCAAATCCAAGCTTTCAGGAAGGCTTTTTCCCTCCCCAGTAATAAATTTTTCAAGGTACGTAGAGGATCCCAGGCAAGGGCCGGCCTCGGAGATCGCCCCTGCCTCACCACTGCGCTGCAGACCTGTGCCGCATGAGGTGCAACCCCGTCTGCCTCCGGTCAAAGCAGCCATTTCAGGGCCCATAACACTGCTTTGTCCAAAGTCCCCTGTGAAGAAAAGCCCAGCAGCAGCATTGCCTTCTCTCACAGACCAACAATGATGCCAAAGGACCAATTTCCTTGCACCCAAACTTTCCCTTGGGCCGTCCAGAGCAGCTCTCTGCAACGTTTGGCCACCTAGCAGCCGGGGCAGCTTTGAGCCAACTCCAACGCCTGACGTAACCTAAGCCGTGTTGCTCTAGGCGAGGTGCCCAGCGCCGCAGCGATGGCTGCAGGCAGCGCGCGCGGGCCTCGGCGCGCACCCCATATGGAAAGCCCCGCGCCGCCAAGCCCTCCTCGCTCCTCCAGCGCGGCGGCAGGGAGAGCACCCCAGAGCACCCGCGACCACTGCCCACACGCGCTGGAGCCAGCGCCTCAGCCTGCCCTGCAGCTCGCTCCCTCGCCCGGCCCTTGTGAGCGCTTTTGTCCTGCTCTCCACGCGCGGGCCAGGAGTTCACTCAGATGCAGCCGCTTTTTCCAGGGTCTCATTACTGCAGAGCCGATCGCTTGGCGTCATGTGGATATCCTGCCACGTGCACTGTTCTACAACACTTTCTCCCAGTAACTTTTGCATTCTTAAGCTCCACAAGTTGCTGGTAAAGAGGTCAATTTAGAAATTAAACTTCTCTCCGAGTTACCACAAGCTTCATTCAGCCCTAAATCAGAAGCCACTAAGTTTTTCACCTAAAGAACAAGACTTTCTCCACCAATGCCAAAGCTGTCCACCCATCTGCACAACGCAGTGCCACTCGCGGTCTGACTGAACAGACTGATTTGTGAAGGTGACAGACATACTATGCATAAACAGGTAGGTGACACCAGGAAAGGACAGTTCCTTCACATTGTCACCCATGCTGAACAAGAGTCAAAAGAGCATGGACTGGCCCTTGGATTCTCCCAGTTCACTCATGTGAAATGATGCACATTAACTTTCTTGCCTTTTGCCTTTCTGGTTGAGCAGAGGAGCTATATGCATATGTATTTCTGGAATTCTTTTGCTTTACATAGCATGAAAGAAATTCTGCCATTTGAAGCAAACTGACAGATGTTCGGTGGATTTATCTCTTCTCTTCCCTCATTCATAGTGTACCAAAAAGTTCCAGGAGTTAGGAATTAACCTGAACACTTTTACAAGGCTGGAGATGCTCCACCATTGAGCCAGCACGGCAAGAAATCTGAAGAACCAAACATGGTGAAAGTGCCAAGGGATGTTGCTGGTGGGCCTGTGCTGACCGCAGCTCCCCACCGTGGTGCGCCGGGTCCCCTTCCCCGTGGTGGGGACACGGAGATGTAAAGCTGGACTGGGAAAAGCCTGCCCAGGGCCAGAGGTTGCGTAGTAGAGGCTGTGACCTCCCCACATCGCGTACTCACGGGACAGTTAATAACGCTGTGACCCTCGTATCCCCGTTCCCAAACACGATCTTCCTTCATTGTTCTCTTCTTAAGAACAGGAAGACAGGGAGTCTCAGCAAGAAAGGATTTTACTATAATAAAGGCATATAGGAAAAAAAAATAAAAGATCTGAACTATGATGACAGATTATTCTACTTCTCAGCAGGTATAAATTCAGAATTAAAATAACTGCTTAGAGGCTTTTTAATATAAAACCATCTTCACCACTATCAACTAAACTTATTTTAACTAAATTAAATGTACATTACTAAATAATGTAAATTTAATTAAATATACAGTTGGTCTAATAAAGCAGGCATCTATGAAATAATATTAAAATAGTGACTACCTCCAAAGTGGAAATCTCTGAGGAATAAAAAAGTCAAACATATGGAATAAGTTTAAAACTCTGTTTTCAAATCCCTCTCTCTTGTAAATACTACAATATTCTTGTAAAAATGTAGAAAAACTACAGCATACAGAAGAGATCTGTTCAAATTTCACATCAAAAGTCCAAACAAAACGTTAAGTGACAGGCGCAGTGAGCAGGGAAGGAGCAGCTCCATCAGCAAGAGCTCACTGGAGTTTTTACAGCCCAGGTGTCGACATGAATTAGAGAGTAACTTGAATACCTGTCATTAGAGGAGCAATCAAAGCCTGATCTGTCCAGAGTGTGGGAAAAACAAAACAAAGCACAACCCCAGATCTGCATAATGTTCAGCTAAAGACAGTTCAGAAAAACGAGTACCACCTCAGAGCCACATTACTATCAATAAAAGCCTCTGTTCAGTGCAGCAAGCCCCATAAATCAACTTTGTGAGGAACAGGCAACCACGTCCGGTAGAGTTTTTAATTAAAAGAAATTTTCCTTTCCAAAAGTCAATTTTGTGTGATTTGAGGCTGCAAAGTGCCAAGACCCCAAACTTCCACTAAAGTGGGTAAAGATGTGAGTTCAATTTTACTCTCATTCGAGCTGGTAGAAAGGCTCAGGACAGCGTTTCCGTTGTGCTGGAGGAGGCCTCATTGACCTCTTAACTTTGCAGAAAATGTTTGAACGGAGATGATCAGACTTAAAAATCTGATGAAGAGTGTCACCGGAAGAACCTCCAGAGAACAGGACTTTGCAGTGTAGGTAGACATTACTCATTAAACCAGAGAAAAAGACAGAGGTTGGACCTTCCAGACCCGCTAGATACCAAAAGTGGACTCATTTTGCATAAAACCTTCATCTCTTGTGCCACAAACCTTAAGTTATAAAACGGCATTTGATCTACTATTTTAATGCTTGTTGCAATAATACTGTTATGGAAATTTTAAGGTCTTTGTAGACACTGATGGGCTTTACAAAACAATTTTCTCTAATAATTCACATTCCCAAGAGAATTAATGCAAGTTTTCAAACAAAGCAAAGTTAAAATGTGAAAAACAAACAAATAAATAAAAACAAAAAGTCCAGCTTATTGAGGGTAAATGAACATATACAAAATACATTATTCACTTTCCACAGTTCCTATGTTTTATTTCTTTTTTGGTGAATAGCTACAAAATGAAAGTTTCTCATACCTAATTTATGTAACAGCTAGCAGACAGTTATTAAAATTAACACCAATCTTGATGTTTGGAAACCCCAAAGCATAGGTAGTGGGGCAAAGTACCTTGGGCATCTGCACATGCAGGGAGTGGAATGACTGACCATTTGCACAAACCATCAAAGACACTCTGAACATCAACATCCCCTTTTGGCCGCCTGGAAGAGGACCTCTACCCTCTGAGAAGAGGGCTCAAAGACATCTTCAGATGTCCTAAAAACACTAACAAATCACATAACATTAAGTAAAATACATTTAAGATTGCCCTTGATCTTTATATTGTTCAATTCTTTGTATCATATGAAAGGTTTACCAAACCAAAATATCCCCTTTTCTCTTTTAAAATTGTAGTTTTATATCATACCTGCATTACCTGTTAATCTACTGTTGGATTGTTAAGACAGCAAGAACAGCTTTATTTTATAAGTCTTTATGTTTTATATAAATAAAATCATATCAGCTATGCTTAGCTCATAGGAACTGCTACAGGCTCCCTCCAGAGCCGTATAGGAAGGCTTGTACCAGCCGGAGACAAGACTCAAAAGGAGCAATGTGAATATGCCTGATCAATCTTGAGGGCCACCAGTCCGGACCAGGCAGGAAGGCGAGGCGCTCTTGTTCCTTGTATAACATGGAGAAACTGAAGGCTTCATACACCCTGCTTTGGCTTGGCCAGGACTTACCCACCTCCAGGACTGGCTACTGGAGCAAAGGAGCTGCTACAAAATACCAATACATATGTAAACCCTGCAAAATATATAGAAACCCCACAGAGATCTCCTGTTCTGCCTTCACTGGTCTGAGGAACAGCAGCTCCTGCATGAACCAGACTGTCAGAAATCAAGAAAAGTGGGAGGACAGACCGGAAATTTTGCCTCCTCTGTTTGGATTTAGTCTGCGAAGCAGTAAAAACTCAACCTCCAGTGCACTGAATATCTCTCTGCGGGCAACTGGAGAGACCTTAGCGTGTGCAGAAGTCACCACAATGCTCATGTACTGTTCCTATCACTGACTATTTCCATTTGGCCCAAGCTGGAAAATATCCTGACTAATGAGAAGATTTTTTCTGTTAAACATTTCCAGTGCTGCCTTTTGGCAAGAAAAAATGTCAAAGTCACTGGGAAAAGAAAGGCATGGCTAAGAGATGTTTCAATTATTTTCTAAATAAGCTGCCAAAAAGCAAAGAGTAAAATCCAGTTAATAGTAATATTCTTCAGGTTTACACTGCTATAAGCAAGAGCAGTGACCACCTTCAATTGCATTGTTTCATTTCCTTCCTCAAAGACACCATTCAGAACACATCATATTTTTGATTAGAGCTACATAAAAGAGTGAATTCCAAATGGGTTTGCAAGGCTATTTTTACCTATATTTTGTAGTTTGATCCAGTTTTGCAGGCAGGACAAAATATTTATAGAATCTAGCCCTGTGAAGAAAGATAGCACCAAAATTGGGGCTTGGCTTTTACAGGAGACACATCAGCCTAAGGCTCAGACTTGGTATTTGGGTGATGCAGTTTGCACATAAGCACCTCCAAACTCCAGCTCCCTGCTGCAGCGGAGGATGTCAGTCTAAGGAGCCACTATATGGGCACACAGTTCAACACGCCACCTAATGCTTCCACTGCCCATTTAAGAGTCATAATTAAACCCAGATTTTGAACATTTCATTTATAAAATATGGTTTTACACTTCGGCAGTTATCTAAGAGACAGCAAGCTGCAAGTTCTAACTTCTATCAGTTGTGGTTCTTTTAAACTCAGAACAATTCAAAACCTGTATAAAAGAGTCTCTAGTAACCCTGCCTGCCTGCAAAGGTAGGCTCTTTGTTCTTCCTAGCTTGGCACAAAATACTTTTTAAGAAATGTAAATTTCAGCAAAGCCTGTATTTGCTTTTAATAACATTTTAAGTTGTTTCAAAAGAGAATTTTGAAACTTTCTAATTTCTGAAATTTAAGATTTGGGTTAATTTCACCTCTGTCCTCAGGGGAAAAATGGACCTGGTAAGCTTAGTCTTATTAGTTTTGATTTAAATAAATAAATTCAATAATTCTGCCCTAAAGAACTATAACTACAATAATTTTGGTATCCAAATAAAACTTCACAAATGCAGGCACCTAAGTGCCCTCCACTTTCTAGTTGCTCCACTGCCATGATGTGGCGGGCGCTGAGCTCGCAAGGAGCTCCCTTGCTGCCCCGACCCATCAATGCATGAGGTGACTCGCTGCTCCTGGAGCTGCTGCTAGAAGGACCCACAAAGTCCTGAAGTCATGCACAGGGCATCAGTTTAAGGCATGGCACAAATCAAAATCAAGGCAATGAAGTAAAAACACCCCTTTTCCTTCCTTTCCTCCATGGCTCTGATTACAGAAGTCTTTGCTCCAGTTTATTGCAGAGCTCACTTTGGAAATAACTTTTCAGCTGCACATGGCCCATACTTCGCTAGCGAGTGAGGAGGAGAAGCTGGAAAGAATGATTATTAACAGATTTGGCCAAAGAAAGGCAGAGCAGAGTCCTTCATGGATTAATGGCAGGAACTAGAGAGTCTTTCTGTGGACTAGGAGGAGACGCTGCCTTCCTGAGAAGGAAGTCAGAGCCACCACGTTACCTACCGCAGCTACCCTGGGCTGTCCCATGGGGGTAACACTTCTCATCTGAGAGACTGCTAAAGTCCATACACATTAAAATGGAGACTTTGCTAAAATTGCTGTTAGTTAAAAGCAAGCAATTTCATTCAGCTATCTGTGTCTTATTTTAAATATTACACCTCCATCTTTTTTCCACAAGCTTCAACAATTGAGTGTTTCCTTGGAGGACATGCAGCCAAGGGCAACCCGTCACGCTGGCACCTGCCCTGAAGGGCACGGCTTCACCATGAGAGCTTGAAGACAGCAGGGACGTCACATCTGAGGTCCTGTCTGCCTGCCCATGCTTTCCTCTCCCTTCTCAGGCAGCCGAGGTGAACATGCCAGGGGACAACTCCAGTTCTGGCCCGTGTGAGAGGCGACAGCTCCTGCTGCCCTCACTGGGACGCGCAAGCCACTGCTTGGAGAGGGACAAGCTCCCACCCAGCAGCTGCTCCAGGGCTGGCAGTGGCTCCCAGGTCCTACTGGATTTTTGTAGCAGGTCCCAGTAAGTATCCCACCACTATGCCAGGTGACAGCTCCAAGCCAGCCTGCAGGAACTTGGTGAGAGCCCAGGAAGCAGCTGAGATTGGAGGTATTTTGCCTCTGTGCAAGGGAGCAGATCTAGCCAAACTCCTGTGGTGTTCAGAAAGCAGCTTTTATTTTTTTTGCACTAAAGTAGTGCTGTTTCATCTAAAAAAAAAGAATAGTATAGCATACCAATGCCATGAAAAAAGTACATACCCACAAAACCAAAAGCAGCCACATAGCATTATTCAATACTTGCATTTCTCCTTTTGAAAATACTTAATTGACAAGTCCTTGAATTCCACATGGCTACTCAAATTCACCCTTACTAGTGCTAGTCTGCCCAAAGCTCAAAGGAGTCAGTCAATCAATCACTTCAGCCTGCAATACTCAGTGCAGTTGTCTGGAGACAGCAGCTATTTGAGGACAGCTGCCAATTTCCTCTATTTCCTCCAAATAGAAGTTGTTACAGTTGTTAAAGCCTAGCTAAAGCTAGCATCATATATGCTAAATTCTTTAAAATATGGCTGAGACCTTGACCAAACTAGTTTGGCTAGCACATGTAGACAAAACCAAGCTGGGCTTATGGAGACCAAGATTAGCAACTAGCTCAGTACTTTGTCACACTACACAGCACAGGCAACTCAGCTGCTGACTCCCAAATTAGAAGAACGAAATCTCTTCGAGACTCAACAGGTCACCCACCCTCCCTGAGAAGTCAGGTACTGGATGTACTGCACGATGCCTTAAAAGTAACTAATCAGTTCTCATCAACAGTGAGAGAAATTTAAAGTTACTGTCAACAAAAAGATGGAAATACAGAATAGACAACAGGGCTGGTAGAGGGCACACTCCCGCTAAGGTACAATCTAGTATGATTTTACCATTCCTTACAAGTGTTTCTCTCTACTACAATGATACAAGCTACAATGATAGAAATTGTAGAATATCTCAGCCCTCTATTCCAGCGCTTCAGTAGCCTTATAGCTAGTGAAGTTTTCACCAATACCTAATCTAAGCCTTTTGCGTAATTTCTTTTGTTATTTCTCAACCTATTTACAACTGTTGCAGAGACTGAACACTGGGGCCTTGCTCTGCAGTTTTCAAGTATAACAACATTATTTGATTTCAGACAGGACACTATGAATTCCCTGTGTCTGATCAGATTACATGTCTGTTGTCTCCTGACCTACCTGTTAAGTCTTAAAGCCCTCTACTCTAGCCCATGTTACTGGAAGGGAAATAACCTGCTGCACATGTTAAATACTTGGCACAGAACCTGACAGCAGCCAAAGCACCTCTGCCTAAGATGCAGCACCAGCAAGGCTGTGCCACACCACAGCACGTCAGTAAACTCACTAGTATTGTTATTATTCCTGTCCTGAAAAAAAAAAAACTCCAATATCACCACATCACAAACAAACATTTAATAGAAGTCACAAGAGGCCTCTGTGCTTCCTGATTCTGCAGAGAGCATCCACACCAGACTGTTTTCCCTCTGTCACTTCTCACACAGTGACTCCTCCCCACTCCCAGTTTCCTCCCCACACACACCCCGATCGGGTACCTCTCAAGCAGCAGGAGAGATGCCAGGACAGAACACAGGGCCTGGCAAGCTCAGCCCAGCATGCGGGTGCTCGAGTTAATTATATTGCAGTAACATTTCCCAGGCTGTGCATTCCTGCAAGGAAAAAGAAAAGAGCTATTACTTGCCAATTCAAAACGTCTGGGGACTATGCAAGCTGGGCAAACACCTATTGTGTCTTTCTCTGCATAAGGAGAAATTTTGCAGGAAAAACTGGCAGCACGTGAAGAGAAGGCTGCCTCCATCAAGAGGAACCTGAACAGAAAATCACCGCACGCACTCAGTACCCATAGCAAACGTGACTGCCTGAGGCCAAAGGGCCCAATTTGTTCTCATACCAATGTAAATTTGAAATAATTCCACCAAGTTCAACATAGCATTGTAAAAGCCAATATAAATGGTGGAATGAAAGCAGAAGAGCCCAAAAATCTGTGTATAGATATTGTGAAAGGCTAAAGGGAGTATCTGCCACCACAGTTGCTTCTTTTAAAAGCCCTGGTTCTCTAGACAGCTCTGTAATAACAAGGTTTCTATAGTTTAGGCTAGAGAAAAATGCATGCACAAGCTGAAACAGATCAGCTAAACAAAAGCAAAGCCATCTGAACCTCTGGATGCTTTATCAGCTCATTACAGCAGTGCTTTACAGAACTTGCACTGCAGTGTGTGTGCGGGGGACCGGCTAGCGCTGCGCAGCAGAGCCGGCCCCGCAGGCGCCGCGGCCCGGCGGGCGCGTGGAGCAGAGCAGCCCTGGAGAGTGGCACCCGCGTGCGATTCATGTGGCACCCTGCGTGTTTCCATGACTCTCAGCATTTGCCCAATCAGGCATACTTCAAAGTTGTTTCCATCTCTCTCTGACGCTATCGCAAGCTAAGTTGTAGATTAATATTGCCCAAGGGAAAGCAACCAAAATAAGTGATATTGTTGAAAAGATCACAAAGAAAAATGAAGATTTCTTCATGGGTCTTATCAATAAAGTTGTACTCAAGCACACACACACATGCATGCACATATCCTCCCTTCCTTCTGAACTTTAGTAAAAGAGGTTTTGAACACAAAATCTGTGCCCATCTGGTTTCACTTTTTAATATTTTCTTTTTTTGGTTTCCTTCTCTCCCATTCCAATCCATATTTATTTCCTTTTGTTTAGTCTGTACTCTTTATTCCCTTTCCTCTTTTTTGCAGATTTCTCTTTTAATTTGTTTGGGAAAGAAACATTCTTTCCCTGATTTTCATAATAGGAGCTGGTGCCACAAGCCCATTCAGGATTTCCTCCTCTCTTTTACTCTCCAGCTCCTGTCCATGCTTGATCTTGATGGCAGAGTAAAACATTAGGCTTTATTTATTTAAGGAAAGTGTATTGGTTTATTTTTAAATCCAATTTTAGATATCTAGTGCAAACCTCTGTGTGCACTACCAATAAGCCATTATATTTAAATACATCAGGAGCCACTTTAAGCTCACTTAAGATGAACCTCTATAAGGCACGATTAAGCTGAAATTAAAGTGTCTGCAGGGGGATTCAACTAATTGGGTTTCAAATCGCACCATGGCTCAGAGCGGAAGGGCTGAGCTGCACGGAGCTCAGCGGGAGGCTGCAGACCCCAGCGGAGCGGGAAGACGAGCGCTGGACGGGACTTCTGCGCTCCTTGCAGGGCTTGCTACTCCCCCAGCTGGGGGGCACCACTGGGGCAGGGGGGCAGCGTGGGGAGCCCCCCAGCACCGGCCTGCGAGTCGACATCACCGGCCGCCATGATGCCCGTGCAGCCTCGCTGCTCTGAGCCTGGTGATCATGTCACACGAGTGCCCTTACGTGGAGAGGGTGGCGAACACGCTCATGAAACCAGGAGGCACTCGCTGGCTCACACAGCAGCAAAAGTTTGTCCCCCTGCCCCTGCTTCTTTAAAAAAAAAAAAAAAAGGCAGAAATTTTTTAAAGATATGGGGAGAAATACAAACAGCTTCACAAAGGCCTGCTTGAGACACAAATCTCTGATTTTAATCACCAGTGTACCCTTAAATCTGCACCTATCGGCCCCGCCAGCTGCGCTGCGTGCGAGATCTGTCGCTCACGCTATCAGAGGCGCTGTGTCCATCCGGAAAGCGCAGCCACCTCTCGGCTTGAGCCTGTCCCTGCACACCCTGAACGCTCGTCCCTCCCGCCTGACCCGCGCTGGCCACGTGCCAGGCTCTGTGGGCTTCCATCAGCCTCAGATCTAGTGCAGTGCTGCTGCTGTCCTGCTCCATCCCCCTTCAGTCCATTTCCTCTTAACTTTCATTCCAATCCCATGTCCCAATCTGTTAATTAATCCCTGTGTTCTAATAATGCTTGAAAAACAAAGAGAGTGGCTTTGCTGAGGGGGCTCCTCGGTAGGGCTGCTCGCCTTGACGGCTCCACGTGGAGTTTCTGTTTCGCTCCTGATACAGAAAATTTCTAAGCCAAGAAAATTCCAGCACCGAATTCCTCAATGGAAATCTTGAGGAATGAGAGACAACAGGGAATATACCAGAAAAATCCAGCAAAACTGCTACATTCTCAATATCAGCCGAACCAAACAAAACAAAGCTGTTAGTATAGTCAAGAGTTTTAGCCTGCACTTGAATAAAAACCATTGAATTTATTAGCACCAAAAACACCTGTTAGAAACTCAGCTCTCCCTTTTGCTCTGCGGAAGCACCAGCCGAGGCGCAGGAGAGCTCATGCGGTTCCTACCGCGCACGCGGTCACGGCGCTGGCCTCGCACACCCCGCGAGCGCATGGACGAGCTGCCCGCCCCGCTTCGTGCCACCACCTTCGGACAGAACGAGCGCCACGCGCACGAGGGACCGCTCGCTCCTCAGAAATACAGCCCGAGAGCTGCAACAGCGCAAGGCCCTTCGGCACGCCAAAGGAGAGGCTCAGAGACTAACCTGCACGATTTGCATCCGTCGGAGGTCACCCACGTCTGAACTTCCCCCGCGGCTCCAGCCCCGCTTCCTGTGGCATCGCGCGGTGCTTCCGCACAGCACCTTGCCGCGCTCGCCTCTTCCGCGCGGCCCAGCGGCTCGGCGCCTCTCACAGCGCACCCCAGAGCGGGCTGCTCTCGTGCTGAACTGCTGACATTTCTGCCGAGCCAGAAAGCGGCCTCCTCTGCTGCTTTCTGAGTCACTATATGACTCAACGGACCTTTTTGTGCTGTTTCCTTGCATTACTCCTCGACTCTGAACGCTTGAGCTACATTCAGCTGTCCTTTTTCTTTTTTAGAGAAGGAGAGAGCAACAGTGGAGAAGGCAACTAGGCCATAAGCATGGAAAACTTCAGTGTAAGGATATTTGCTTATCAATATTCAGAGTGATAATATATTTGTTTTGAATAGAGATGTTAACAGTTTTCAGAAATATTTTTCGTTTGAACAAGGGAAACAGTTTTCATAGGAGTTTGCATCCCATGGAGTATGGCTTATTACTTGAAAGGAGGAGGTATTCCCTTCCCAGTTGTACGCGTGCACCCATAATGTTGTCATCTGACAGGACAAACACACCTGGAAGCGCGTATGTCACATAAGGAAGGACAAGAAGGTCGAGTTACAGGAGCAGGTTTGCATGCTTAGTCAACAGGCGGTATTTTAGCAAAGAGACTTCAAGATGAGTGAATTTCAGAGCGGCCGTCTGCTCCCAAGGGTTACCAGGAGCACAGAGATAGGCTGGAGGAAAGTCACAGCAACACCCTGAAGTACCGCCCTGCTGACAGAGGTTCCTAGTAGCACATGCCAGACACTCTTCAGGCAGAGGAAAGGGGCAAGAAGTAAATGCTCCTTCATTTGGCGAGAATCCAAGGCTAGATAAGGAAAGTGGACGCCTGCCTAGGCAACGCTCTGAGCATCTGCACAGCCCGGCTGCAGGGGTTTCCTCTGAGACCGGCTGCAAACCCACGTGCTGGGGCAATGACTGGACTTAGATGCCTGTCTGCGTGTGAAGATACCAGAGCCGGGAGAGGGACAGCGGCAATGCTGCACACTGGGGATATGAAGCTTTCAGCAAGGAGCCAACGAGAGCTGCTTCTTGGCACGTGGTTTGCTGCGTTATGCAACTTGCATGCAAATTAAGAGACTTCCACTAAAAATATCTTCTGAATTTGACAGCACCAGACAACCACACTCCTAGCAGCCTGCAAGTGACCACCAGCCAGCGATGACCTCTCAGGCCTAGGAGTTTCCTCCTAGCTTGCTGCAATCAAATGAGCCAAATTAGTTTCTATATATATATTTTTTCATCAGTGGATCAAACTAATCTGACTGATTATGCTGGAAAGTGTGGAAATGGTAACCAGGATCCCTCTACTATCTGTTTGCAGAGATGTGCGAGTTGTTAACCCCAGCAGAGGGGTGGTGACAAACAGCTGAGGACAGCACATACTTGCAGCAGAGCACCTGCCTGCTGCCCCAAACTGGACTTAAGCAAGATTACCTACAGCAGGATGGTCCTACCCTCCCTGGCAGGCACAGTATGAAGTGCTGTGCTCAGAAAAGGAGAGGATTTGTGCATTCTGACAAGGCAAGACCAACACAAACCTTTCAAGGTCAAGGATGCTCAGCAGCTCCTATCCACATCCATCTAATCAAAGATACAGCTATTGCACATGTGCGTGCACAACAAAATGGACTATATCACAAAATGGATGCATTTGCATGAAGCTTGTGAAGTGCCTGCTCATGCATGTGCGCCCGCGCTTTCACGGTTGTCGCATGAGTGAATGTGCACACATATGTCCACAGACACATCTGCTCCACCCTCAGTTCAGAGCGTTAGGCCAGAGGGCCAAGGCCACACTCACTCAGGCCCATATTATCCCAGCAAGCAACTCACAACAGCACTCTGGGTATTTTTCAGCTAAGCCAAGAGAAGGTGTCATGCCCACAGTCCTCACAGCTGGATTTGTCCAGCTCATTGGTGCCCAAGCCACTGCAGATGCTGAAGGTCCTGCCAGCTCTGTCACTGCCCGCCAAAACCTGAAGGGAAACAGGTCTGGCAAATCCTCTGTAAACAATCCCTTTATTTCTCCATCCTTGTCATAGATAAAAACCTGCTGACTGGCACCTTCTAGAGGACTGAAGTCTCGATGGGATTTTCAGTAGTAAACTTACATAAGACAACTGCTCGTAACTAATGCTGCATCTCATCTTGTGCATGCATGAGACGAACATTTCTATCTCTTCAGAACAGAAAGCATGCCAGAAGCTATTACGTGTACCTAACGAAGCTATTACGTGTAACTAACGAAGACATGAGCTAGTGATACTGCAGATGGCACAAGTTGTATCTAAGACTGTAAACTGATAACCACCTTAGCCTCAGTTGTCACTAGAGAAAACAGTATTTGACTACACTTAGGAGCAATGAGTTGCAAAGTGGCCTGACTACCTGGGGATCATGGCACACATGGATGTAGAGCCATTTACCCAAACAACTTGCTGTTCCACACATGCTGTAGAGGTAAAAAGGCAGGCATGGACTCCATGGTTTCTGCTTGGATTAGAAGCATGCAGTTACTCCTCATCCGAGTACTCCCTATTGACATATCCGAGCACTGCGGATGAGGGGAGCATGCTGAACCCCAGAATTCATCAGTAGTGCAAAGCCCATACTTGCTCACTGGCTCAAACACAGATTTTCCTATGGAAAATCCCCTCCTTGACAGGCAAGGATAAGTCCACGTGCAAATCCTGGATGATGGAACAGGGTCAGCAGCATTTTCTGCCTGGGAGCTGTCACCAGCAAATACGAGCAATTAACATCCCCACCATGAGGCAAAGCAACTTGGGCTGCCCCTGACCTTGGGCAGGGGCACCACACAGGAAGGCAAGAGCCGCCACAGAGCCGCTAGCCCCTAACTGCACGAAAACAAGTCTGTTGGCCAAAGCAGAGCCAAGCACTAACACGGAGGTGTTTGAACTTCAAAGCAGAAGCGCGGGCAGCAGGAGTTTGTTGAAAGAATTACAACCAGGCATGGAAACTGGGACGTCTCAGTGGCATGTCCTCCCTGCTGTTTCCATTTCCTCCTGCTCATTATCGGCACAGAGGGGGCTGAAGATTAGTAAACAGTGGGTGTTTAGGGTGAATTAGAGCGTGTGTGATGTAGACCCAGGTATCCTGGTGACATCGATGAGGATTTCTAGAGAGATGTAAATATTTAATGTTGCCCACTACTATGCTGCTTCAGAAATATCAAATATTAACATATTTCCCAGCTCCTTCTATTACAACAGTGGTGGGGGAATCATGTCAGATGAAGCAGAGAATCTGCTTTAACCTTCATCCAAAATATGAACAAAATTCACCCTGACAGTTCCTCCTCCGCCATCATCTCCACATGAAAGATGAAGAGGTGTTGCTGCTCCCAACAAATCTGGAAAAATACAAGCGTGGAGACAAGAGTGCACAGTTTTCCTGCCCCTTTACATGCATTAAAATAAGTTACCCCCAAACAACAAAATGTTCAGAGTCTTCAAATTTAATCATATATTGGATTTTTAAGACATTTCTAGATGATAAATGCAGAAGTAAGCAAACTAGTAATACTATTTGAAATGATTTGGCTTTCTTAGGCATTTACTTTTGAAGGGGATTCTCTCTTCCTTTCTGTTGTCTGCTACTTAACAATACAGTTCTACAAGCAGATGTGCTCTTATCTCAAGAAGAAAAAAATCTTATTCTAGCTTCATTCATACCATTACCACACAACCGCATGACAGTTAAGAGTAACACTTCCCTATATCCCTGATAGGCACTAGCAATTAGGAAAACCAATCCAAGCAGGCATATGAAAGTTTAACATTATTTTATTTTCTGATCTTTTATTTTCTGATTAATTTCTTAATTAAGCATGCAGCTACGTGTGTAGGAGACATTACATTTTCAGCTATCAACACTGGTTTTAGAGGCTACCTTTCTCAAGGGCAGTGTATATAAAATTCTTTATTAAAAAAAAAAAAAAAAAAAAGCCCACACATTTGATGCCTAGAAACACCCCAGTATTTCTTGACTTGAGCAAGCAAAGCTGAAGTGAGAAACCTTCCTCCCAAAGTTACCCCCCAAAATAATACTGTAGATATTAGCAGACTGCTCAAGTAGAGTCCTACACAGGGAATAGATATAGATCCAATTCCATTGCACAAAGAAATGCAGAAACCTTCCATCACTTTCTAGCACATTTTGTTACATCTTGCCCATGGGCTACCTGTTTGCTCACGACCTTTTTCAGCATATCAGCATTGTTGTGATGGTAAGAGATATTTAGTACTTGACAGTCCCACAGTCCCACATTCTATGAAAAGCTTCAGATATGAACAATATGAACAAGGTTTATCTATTTGGCTACTGAAGTAAAAAAAAAAAAAAAAAACTGTTTTAAGAATCTCACTTAAATCTGAATAATATTTTACATTCTTTTTGCCCATCAGCAAGTCCATCTAACACAGGCAATTCAGTTTCAAACCACGTCCTGTTTCAAGTCCATAATGTACCATTAAGCTAAAAAGCTGGTCAGTGAAAAGTTTGCAATTGCTCTCAAAGAAAGAGAATTCACCATATCATAAAGGCACCTGAGCAAATTGTAACTTAAAATATAAATTATATATTACTAAAATGTATGACAACTGAACTAATCATCGCTAACTAATCACTATTAATTCTAAAAGCAGGATTTATAATTTATACAACTATTTTTTTTTCAGGGATTTTATCTAATCTTTGCAAAGCAAGCGCCTTTCTCCTCTACTATCTCAACATGAGCAGATGCAAGATTTGAGCAATTAGTTTAATTTTGGAAAGAAAAAAGCCTTCTTTTGCTTAATTCATTTTGTCAAGTCAGTCTGCCTGTTCTTACTAGAAGCACTGAAAACTTGTGACCAGATAGAAAGCAGAAAGGGAGCCAACTACAAACAGGATAATGCAGTAGTATAAACAGGCATGATTCCACTGGAATAAAAAAAAAAAAAAAAAAAAAAAAAATCTGTCCACCAGTTTACAATAAACAGCATTCTATCCAGAGTTTGAAAAGCTCAAGTACTTTTTTTTTTTTTTAAAGCAAATTCCAATTAATGGGAACTTTAGTCTATTTTTGGCATTTTTCCCATGGGTAGCATATTCCACAGCGGGAATATCTGGATGCCAAATATAGGCACAGACTGGAGTCTGTGCATACTTGGTGGGTGATTATAAAATACTACCAACTTCTCTGCTGTATAATGGATAAGGTATTTAATTCCCTACTTAGGCACAAGTGCCAGTAAGTGCATATAGATTGGCACTGAGTCCGAATAAGGTGCGTAAGATCAGACAGTGGATTTTTCTTTTACTAATCCATATCCTTGGAGGAAAGTTCTTTCTAATAAATTGGAAAAAGGGAGTCTTGGTATAAAAATAGGTATATTCACTGCATGCCGTATTCTCTGCATAAATATCCTTGCATTAACTATGAATTAGGAGAGGTTATTATATTGAATTAGGAGAACAGATAAAAACAAGCAGGAAATTGCAGGGGTGAAGGGTATCCAAACAGCAGCTGTGGAGTGTAAGGTTCTCTGTTCACTTATGTGGTATAAAAATTCACCCCACGTTGAGAGAACTGACATGGATCCCATATCTCACTTACGCTCAAGGTGTGCTACAAGGGCTGTATCCAAGCAAGTTTCTGACCAGTATTGGCCCTGGTTTGAAGGGACCAGGGAAAGGACCCTTGTTGGCCATCAGGGAACACCATTTTTCATAACCAGCACCACCTTGAGCAGGACCTTGCAGAGCTGGGCATTACTGATTCACAGTATTTGGACTACATTTCCCATCTCTCCTATCTCCTAACTCAAAGTGTGCTTGAGCTCCTGACAGCCTCACATTTGCAGACTGACAATGAAAACAGAGGCAGCAACTTGGTTTTCCAGCTTGGAATGGCTTGACATCAAGAGGCTCTTGTTAGCAGAAGTTTCTCAGAAGAGTACAGCGGAACAGTTATTGTGATTATGAACCACTCTGCATGCACTTTGTTTCTTCCTCCTTCTCACCCTTCCCTATTCCTCACTTCAATAACAAAAGGCTAAATACTAAGTAACAAAAAGAATAACTGAAGTTAGTCAAATATATGGCTTTTGGTTGTGACAGTGTTATGCGTGCATGACAGAAAACCTGCCTCCTGGTTTTGATGCAAGGCAAAGGTGCTACTAAAGGAACCGATATGCAGTGCAAAATGATTTCTGAACTCTGTTCAATTAAGTTCATTTATTTCCCTGCAAAGTCACACTATGTGGGTAACCTAAGAGAACAGTGACAAGAAAAGCAGCAGGGGCTCCCCAAAACGCTTCTGCTCCACCTTGAAAATTCAGGTTGCCCTGGAGCAGGAAGCGGCAGCAGCACCAGCTCCTGGGGGAGAGGAGGACATTAGTCACAGTCGTTTTGGTGGAAATGCCCCCATTGCTCAGTTTTTCTGCAGGCCACATCCCAGCAGAGCCAGCACTGCGGCAGGGCTCCTTGCGGGGAATGAGCTCGGAGCAGAGCGGGCGGCAGCCTTGGCAGCAGCGCAGGAGTGCCACCGCGATCCACGGGGGTCCGAAGGTGCTTCTCCATCCGCTTCCCAGCGCTTCCCCTGCACTGCCAGTGGGCGCTCTGCGGCCCAGCAGCACACATGCTGTTTGTACTTGCTTGAGCTTTTATGAGGTTACCAGCTGAGACTTCAGCAAACTCAGGGATGTACTGAGCTTCGGGCTTTTCCTAAGTGGGACAATTACTCTTCTCTCAACTTCCAGTGTGCCACGCTAGCTTTTAAACTGGAAGTCTGCTTTTGCAGAGCTTTGTCCATATGAGACTTACCACTTGCACATCTATAGTCTTAAGAACCATTAAAAAAATCCCATCATCTTATGCTTTCCCTTGCATCAGACAGTACCCCCAGTGACAGAGTCTGAAGATCATGTACTAGATGCTTTAAAGAAAATTGCAGTGATACCAGGAGCCATATACTCTGAGAAATGCAGAAAGAAGGGCCTGATCCTGAGAGCATTAAATACACAGAAACGAAACTAAAATTAGTGGGAATTCGGCTCAAGAGAACTGAGACTTATTGCATCACACATGCCTAGGGAAGTGGTGGGCTTCCCTACCCAGAACTTTCCCAATCACAGTAACACTGCACACCTCTAAAAGGAGAATTTCAAGGGCACAGGAACTTTAGAACAGAAGAACAAAGAGATACTCTACCCTCAAAATGAAGATTTCTGAAAATAACCCCTGTTCTCACAACCTAGGGCATAAAGTCATGCCTAGTTGCTAAATGGCAGGGGGATACTTCCTTATCCCTAGCTAAAGGGAAGAAGGTTAAAATATACTTTATTTTTTCACTTTCCCTTGTAGGATTTTTCCATTCTACTTCGTTTGCCTTTCCCTTTACCTCCCAGTGGAAAGCCTGGAGTGAACACAAAACCAACACCAGTTAGTACAGTCTCTGCCTTGGAAGCTGCTAGACACAGTAGTATATATGTAGTATCATTACCATGACTGCTGCAGTGCCAAATCAGTCCCAATGCTTGATAATGAAAAAACATATTTGTCAGAAGAACACAATGTTTTAATCTGAGCAAAGAGCACTCTCATATCACTCTTACTGTGAATAACTCTAAATCCATTATCCTTCCTAAGAGGAAACTTTCCTGGGGAACTTGTTGTTAAGTAACAAAAAACAGAAGATGACAATAACAGTTCCTTCCCTTGGAAGCACATATTATTCCTGTAGTGTTTTCATTTAAGTACTGTCCAATTACACACAACCACGTTTTACCCTGCAATTCAGTTGCATTATCAGAAATGTTCAACTGGCACATTTTTAGATGAATAAAAAGGAACTTGCCCCACCACCTCATGCACTTTGTCAGTTATGGAACACTTCATTTTCCAGTTCCCTCTAGCAGCTATAGGGAATGTCTTCCTCTTGGCTTCAGTCAGTGCATAAACACTGCAAAGATATGCTAGAAAGAGGAAAATGAGCAAATAAGGAAAAAATATTACTTTCATGCTACTTTATCTATTCCATACACTTAAGGAGATAGGACAACAACATGCAGCAGCCTCTCAGACAAGATTCTTTACTTTGAAGGGCATCACTGTTTACAGAACTTAAAATTGAAGCTAAAATGTAATGCCATATTATCAGTTTCAACCAAATAATATTTTCTAGGGTACTTCTAAACCCTTAAAACTTTAAAATACCTTTAGATTTTTCCAGCCCTCATCAGTGTGTCAGCTCAGAAGTAGCAGTTCATGCATCCTGCTCCTGGACTCCAAGATAGGAACACAAGTGATGCCAATCAATTCAATTAAGTATAAGCTATTTAAAATAAGCCGTACCACTAAACAAGATTTCTGTCTCTAAGCCACCTACTTCAATTAAACGCAGAACTTATATTTGAAGATATGGAAGAAGGGTTCACAAGAGAAATATTTCTATATGGCTTGTTGTTGCCTGGTAGTAAAATTTTGGAGCTATCTACTTCCATTTGAAATCTTTAGTCTCCATCATACCACCAGCACTAATGCTTTGGAAAGTTTTTTATGTGTAGTTATACCTCTTTACTGCCTGAACTCAAGTAGTGTTGGTCTGGGAGAGTTCGAACACAACAGAGACAAGAATGACAACTTTCTGGTAGGTGCTGTTTCTGTGGTCTCAGGTGGATTGCTTTATCTCTATCATTAAACATTCACACTTTCTACACCAGGACATTGCCATTAGCTGAATTTTCATTTCATTCAATTGGAATACTAAGTATATTCTATAGGGCATTGGGCAAATACATTCCCTGTCTCAGAGGGCTGAAATGTGAGAAGACATATAACAGTATAAGGAACAAGAAGGAGCATTTGACTGAGTAGAGAGGAAATGCAAGCTCAATACTCCAAGTCATACAGGTTCACTGCATGCCTGAGCAAGTGATTTGTTCACTTATAATATATACAACACAGTGATGACCTTTGTGGTTTTCAGTATACTTTAACAGCTGCTTAACAGCTGTTTTTGGTCGCTTCTAATATGAAGAGATGTGAAAGTAAGGTGAAAATGCTCTATTTGGCATTTCCAGCCCAAGCAAAACTTGTGAAAATTTAACTAAAGAGGTTCGGTCATTTCCCAGTAATTACCTGGGAATTCGACCTATTTTGTCTACAGTGAAGTGTTAGAACCATATCAGAAGGTACTCATATACCAGCAAAGCAACCTGTAGAAAAGATCTGCCCTAATGTGTGCAGCTTACGCTTGGTAAAGTTCTGGTAGCACCCGTGAGACAACACTCAGCTCACTCTGAGCCTGCTCAAGGCCAGTTCTGTGCAGGCCATGCAGATGGGACTTTCCTATCTGTGCTGATGGAGACTGCTGGAAGCCAGGGACATGACCGACTACGCAGAAGGTGAGAACACTTCACTGCTAAGAGCCAACACTGGCCCAGGGAACAGGGAAGATCATCTCCACAAAGGTCAAGGAAGTGAGAACAGGAGCCAGCAGGACACAGGCTGTGCAAACAGGGAAGAGCAGGAAAAAGGACGAGTTGAGGTTGCTTTGCTTTTTAAAGAAATCCCAGCATTAAGGCTCTTCACTCACCAGGTAAGCCGGGAGGGCAGGAAAGCAGTAACTAAAATGAGCGGCTCAGGGAAACCGATTACCTAGTGCAAATTGAAAAGCGCACCGCAGAGCGGAGCGCTGCGGGGCTGACGCTGTCCGCGTCGGCCACATTACCATCTGCGGGATTTGATCAGAAGGGCCAAAGCAGTATCCCTCAATCACTAGGCATTTTATAACAAGCATTTGTCCAGATAGGAGGCAAGGGGGGAAATTAATCTAAATATACCTTCCCAGAGGAAATCTTTCTTTGCTCATGTCTTTCCAATAAGGATGCTACCCAGCTGATGCCAGTTATGAAACCAGTTTCCACTCTGATTACATTACTCATAAAAGGGAAGCTTTTTCCCAGTAATCTGGACATTTGTTTTAGAAAGGCTTTATTTTGAATGCTGCAGATACTAAAACTAAAGGTCACACTGATTTGTTGTTGTTGTTCAGTAGCAATTCTCTTAATAAAAAGGGGTTATAAAACAGTCCCAACTCGTATCACCTTCTCATCGCTCTGGAGAACCAGCACAGCAGCTGGAGCTTACAAGCTACCTTTAAGAGCACATCCTTCCTCAGGGACCAGGGTAATGCCAGGGCTGTTATAAAGGTCCATGATCTTTGCCAAAGTAGGGTGAGCTAATGAGACAATTTGGTGGAGAAAGAGACCAGTGATCTAGGGCAGCAGTTCACACTTAACGGTTCACATCATGTGCTAAAAGAAGTTGTAAAAAGAAAGGAGACTCAAGCAAACTCCTCTTGCAGTTTCTTGAAAAAACAGCCAGGGCACAGCTCCAAGTCACTGCTGCAGGGTCTGTGGCCTGCAGGGACACTGTTTGCTGGATATTAGGAAGGTAAAACAAGTTCCAAGAAAAATATTTCAAGAACTGTATATTTTGTGTATTTGACAGCACTGCACTCAGAGCTATTTCTATGCTCCCTCATGTCTGCAGAGGTCCTTTACCCCGCAGAGCAGGGAGGACAGACAAGAATCCAGAAACACAAAACAGAAGCCTGGGTCAGAAAATTCTTTAGATAGACTATGATTTATAACGTAAAGGCACAGGAGATGGTCTTCCACACACCCCCACGTTTGGCGAGAGGACTCTTGCTCTGCCCACCGAACTTGGCGGTGTGTGGAGGCTCGAGGGCGCTCAGCAGGCTGGGGCCCAGCTCTGCCAGCACATCGCTACCTGCGTTTGTCCTGCTGAGAAGCCCAAGCTCTCAGCTCTGTGGGTGCTCCATCCTAAAGGCCCATGGCTAAGGCTGAGAGCAGTTTGTGGCTCTCAGCTCACGCGATAGGTGCCCAAACACGCACGCTCGCCCGGCTCCCCGGCAGGAGCTGCGGCAAGGCTGCCCGCGCCGCGCAGGTATCGCGCTCAGCTGCCCCGGGGCTCCGCTCGGACACGGCTCCCTGCAGAGCACGGCAGCACGCAGGCGTCTTCAGGGAACAGACTGTGGTGGCATGAAATAGCACATTTATTGTATCCGATTTCTGCGACTTAAAGGATTTCCCCTCCGTCTGTGCCTGCTGATGCCCTCTGCATTTAGTTGCCCATGTCAAGTTAAAAAAAAACAAAACCCAATCTGTTGTACTGGTGTACAAATGATGGGCAGATTTGCTGAATGATGCAAGGCTTCACTGACTTTAGTTACGCTTATGTAACCCAATAGCTTCACAGCTGCTAATAATTAGCAGATGACCTGCATAAGTGCTAGACAAATAAAGAAAAAAGACGGGAGAGCAGAATCCTCCTCCATCACTTCAAAAACAAGCTACTGAAACAAGAGCATTGATTTTTTTTTTTAATCTATGATTTTTTTCTTCTCTCAATAGAATCCAAACAAACAGAGCACAAGGAATTCAGCATAACTTATAACCAAAGATCTGAATGGTGCCTTGTTCGCAGCGCTGGGATTTGAAACACAGATGCCGTTAACTCTGCTTAAATCCTTCTAAAGTACTCTTGAAAATGCTGATCTGTTTTCTTCTTAATTTCCACATAAATAAAAGTTTAAGTGATTTTTATTTTTTTAAACAAAGACAGAGTCAATCTTGAATTCAGTGTATAATTTCCTTTGCTCTTTTCCTCTCTCAAAAAGAGGAGATTAATTGTTATGCAGCAAACTGGGAATAACATCACTTTCTAAAAATTTCCATTGCAGCTCTTGTCTTTATTTCACCAAATTCTTTTCCAGATCTAATGTTCTGTGCTTCCTAAAAAAGGAAATGCAATAAACTATTCCTCAGAATTGAAGTGCTATGAATTTGACAGATAAAGTTTAAAAAAAAAAAAATTTAGAGGGCAAAAGCAGTATTTCAGTGCTCTGAAAGTAGTCGAGTGGGGGAAAGAGCATTTTATGCTGAAAGACACTATCTTTTAGCTAAGGCTAGTGCCTGCCACTCAGGCACCCAGGCAAAGCGGTCTGCCCACACGACACTTCTCTACCCACTCCACTTTCAGACATGATTCCAATTTCAGACTCAGACTCCAAGGCCAATTTTTGATGTTTTGAGACCACTTTTCTTCCCAGGTGTTTTGGACACTTGCTGCATGAGCATGGCTGCTCTTGTTATACAGGAATGCAGAAAGGGTCAGGGGCACTTCAGGACTTCCAAGAGGGAGCTGCTCCTCTACCAGCTCAGAGGACCACTACAGCCAAACAGGTTGCTGGGGCCTCATCCTCTCGAGTTGGGAGCATCTTCAAGGACGGCTCCATAACATCTCTGGACAGATGGCTACCCTCATCTAGCTGGTGTTTTTTGTCAAAAAACATAAGAACAAGGCCATTTCTCCATAGATTTCACCTCTGAACCTGTTATGTTCAGGTTCAGGAAAAATCACTATGAAGTCTGCTCCACTTTGTGATAATGCTGTTCATTTAAAAAAAAAAAAAAAAAAAAAAAAAAAAAAAAAAAAAAACACAACCAAACAGCATTCACCAAAACATTACAAGGAAAGAGGAGGGGGGGAAAATGAACCCATTTCCTGAAATTATCACAAGAGAATCATTGCTACCTATTTCACAACAGCTGAAGCAGCTAATAGCTTTTGTCTCTACTTTCTTCTTTTAAAGAGTATCCTGTTATTTCTCCAGTAGGAGAGCGACTAAAATTGGGCTCCAATGGGCAAGACAGCCCACCCATGAAAATGTGCATTTGCGGACAGAAGAGCTCTTCATGCAGAGTCCCAGAAGCAAAATGGCAGGAGCTACACACACCAAAGATTAAAGATGATGGGTGCCACATAAGCAGCTTAAGTATCAGGAGCTTTCTCTTCCTGCAACATCAGCAGCTTATGGAGTTACCAAATTAAACAGTTTAAACCCAAAGCGTAATTGGAACCAAATGCAGAGACTCCTGAAAAGAGGTTACAGCAGGGTTAAGTGTTGCAGAAGAGAGACATTCACAGTGCTACTCCTCATGCTTCCTGTTTGTCTCCTTCCAGGAATAAGGAAACTTTCTATCCTGAACTTTTGGACCCTCTGATTTTGACAAAACTTCTCCCTCACTATTTACACCTCCAGCCTTAGAGGTTCAGTCCCGGTCTCAGGGAGCGGAGATGCCGGGACCCAAGGACAGCAGCGCTCTCAGGCTGGCACCTGGGCAGCGCTGAGCAGCAGCACCAATTTTCCACTGTGTATTTGAGAGTCCTGACACATGGGGTTAATTCCGGTCAAAAATCTCCTCTTAAGATTCAGATTTCACTTGCATCCTGGCAGCAGCCACGCTGTGCTTGGAAGGCATCACAACAGAACACTCAGAGGGCAGCTAACCTATGGATTTCCTCCCTCTTTCTCTTCCTTCTCAGATACCTAGGTGCATTTTCTGAGTACTGCCTGTGCTATTCCAACAGCTGCACTCAGAAAATAAGTCCATTGAAGTTGCACTGTTAAAATGGGAAGATGTGGACCTTTTTAGTCAACATACCACACAAGGGGCTAATGTGCTGGCTGTATTACACATTACTCTGCTATTGCACTGGGCACTGCAACATCCATTTTAAGCAAACCTTCTACTAAAGCATGGTTATGGACATCTATCTTTGTTAGATTTTGTTCCTAATAATCCCTTTCCAGGCCTATTTGCCAACTATCAGCAATTACTACTCAACAGTAGACAGATCTTTCACACACACCCCCCCACCAAGTAAGAGATCAGTTGCTAATTGCACACTCAGTGGCACAGAGAATAAACAGGAGCCTTGAGGATTTACTGCTGCTCCTGGTGTTCTCTTCTCTAGTGCTATCCTGATCTGTTCCACCAAAATAAGATCCATTTCCTTCCCCCTGCCCAAAATGCAATTACAGCTACTTATTTTAAACCAAGATACCCCACAGACCCTCTCTATAGCAGGTCCAGTAGATGAAGTGTCAGAGTGCACCATAAGAAGAAAGGCAGAAAACCTTCAAGAGCCAAGAACACGAGAAATCAGTGGAAAGAATACAAAAGCATTTAATTAGATATTGACTTTTATAAGAGTTCCTGTATTTTAATTATGGTCAAAAATGAACTAGCTGGTGTTGGCAAGAGCATAAGCTTTCTTTAACGTTTCCCCTCCCACCCTTTTTACTGCATGTTTCTCATGGTTCCCATATGTGAGTCCATTATCTTGATAAGGATTCAAGATAGTCAAGAGCATAGTAAATTCCCGAGGGCTGGTGGCAGCATGAAGATGTTTTACTAGAACATACGTATACCAGGAAGAACATATGTGCCTCTAAAGAAGTCCTACAAACAGTGTCACATTTTCCAGACAGCACTTACCAGACATACATTCTTTTCCTCCTCATGAAAAGCTTGGTGGCGATACAAGCTAGGCTGAAATCCACCAGTTACTAGAACTTTGTATTCTGCAAGCCCTGGAGAGCAACACTGCAAGTGCTTCCTTCCCAGAGAGAGCTGCTTAGCTCTTGCATCTCAGCAGCCTCTCCATCAAGAAGGGTCTAAAACTCATTTGATGTGAGGGCACACATGTGTCACAGGTGGGAGATGGCACTTTTCATACATACAGTTTTTTAGGCACCCACTTTCAATTTTGCTTCTCTTGCATTAGCTCTAAAGTCCTGATAGTGTTTAGTGATAACTCTGGACTTCTCATCGAGAAAGAGGAAGGGCGAGCAAGCTTTCAGCAGCACAAGCGAAGAGACAGCACCTTGCTATCTGATGCTCTTTGAGAGTGATGCAGCATTGTAGAAGTCATAACTACAGGAGAAACACTAAGGCAGCAATAGAAACCAGAGAGAAGCTAGAGAGCTGACGCTGCTTTAATCCCCATTCACTGGAATGAGCAGTATTGTGCAGGAGAAAAAAAGCAGCACAGGAGTGATGGGGACATTTGTACAACCACTCTTGCTCATCTCTCGCCCTCTCTAACCTGGATTGCAGGGCTTTTCAGCAGCTCAGCTGCAGCACAGCCCCACAAGCAGCTGAGATGGCTGCTCTGCAGCACAGGGGAAGGACAAGTGGCAGGACAGCAGATACCAGAGCCACGTGGGAGGGACGGGAACAGCCAGAGCTCCCTCAGCCCCACCTTGGCAGGGTGACTGCATCCTCCGGGGACCACCCTTGCCCCAAGGAGCTCATATGCTAATCCAGACCCACTACAGGAACCGGTGTGTATCTCCCTTTACAGCCCTAGGAAGCTTGCTTTAACAATTAGGGAAATAACCACTCATACAGCAGCATCAAGATCTACATAGTTGACAGACAGGCACCGAGGACAACACCCTTCTCAGCTTGAAGTCAGAGGACACTAAAAAACACACTCACTGCTAGGAGAATCAGATGCAACAATCTGTGGAAGAATAATAATGTGGACTCTTATTAAAGGGAGAAAACAAAAAAAAAAAAAAAAGAGTTCTAACAATATGACTGTGTATCATTTGCTCTGTCCTTAACTAAACAGATTGCGACAGGAGTTTCTACACGCTGTCCTCTCTATTTGCAGCTCTCTAGCTCTGCCTCTCTGCTCTTCCTGAGTCGCTGTGCTCTGTGCCCCGCTCACGTGCTCGCTGCACAGAGGGCAGAAGGCCTCTGCAGCAGCTGCATTTCCTCCCGCACAGCCCTTCCCCTTGCGGGCTCCGGCAGAGGGGAAAGCACAGGCCAGCTCAGTGCTCCTCGTGCAGCACGAGGAGCTGCGGGCTAGACAGAGGAACAAGCACCTAAACCTCCACCCTCTGCCGAAGGTCTCTGTGCGCAGGTTCCTTAGCCCAGGAAGGAAGCGCATTACCAGGGCAAGCTCCCCCGCACTAGTGCCGAGATCTTTGGGGCCCCTTGACACCAAGGCTCCCACACTGCAAAGCCACCAGGTGCGAGCGGTTCATGGGTAACACAGGGGCCAAGCGCTCCAACAAGCCAGCTTAGGTGCCCACATTGCGCTCCTAAAAAGTCAGGATTGAAGGATACTTCCTTCACTGGTAACCAAATATACTGGTAACCAAAAAGAAGACAAAAACAAAGCTGACACTTTGGAAAGGAAGAAGAGGAGCAGAACACACTGCCCATTTTCTAGAACTCAAGACTAGCAGCTTCTCAAGTCAAGGACTTACTACCACCCCCTTCTTTGGGGAATATTACATAGAAAAGGGATTTAAAAGTGCCCAACAGGGGGCTCCAGGATAAGCACACCCAGCCTAAGGTCAGACAACTCTGCATAATTTGCTTGAAAAGAGACCTGAGCAGCTTGAAGAATGTGAACTTTCAGAGAAGTGACACAATCCTGTGCTGCGGAGTATGTTTTTCTTAAAAGATGAAGTGCAGCCACGAGAGCAGCACGCACAGACAAATGGGGAAACAAGCCAAAACCTTAACGTTGTTTACTTGAAGTTCCTTGACTCCTCCGAAACACCCCATGAGCTCGCTCTGATGGCAGGGAACCGCTTCGTTTGTCTCCAAAGCTTTAGAGCTTCAAAGCCATAAACATCCCCCTGGCATTCCCCACAGGTCCGGGTACTCCAGGGGCAAGGCTGCGGCAGCCGCCCGCAGGACCCGGCCGCTGCGCCGGAGCGCTGGGGGCCGCACGCAGCCCCACGGCCCGACCCCGGC
>VWPW01012271.1:234431-286794 GCA_013389825.1 Crypturellus undulatus | reverse complement strand
CGGGCACCGACCGGGGGGCCCGGGCGGCCCGAGGCTGCCCCGCGCCGCGGGCGGCCGCGCAGCGCAGGGCACTGTAGGAGGGAGCGGGGGACCCCGAGCGCTGTGTGCTGAGCTGCGCCGGGGCTCAGCGCCGCTCGCCCAGGGCTCCCACTGGGGCCTGGTTACGCTCACTGCATGTGTCAGTGGCCGCTGGCAGCCCCGTGGCCTCCACAAGAGCCCGCGGCAGCCAGTTGTGTGGATGAAATACGCCCCGTGCGCTCTCATCCTCCCCGCATCACTCCATCCCACTAGGAGGGCAGCCACCCCCAGGCCTTGGAGCAGCCTCTGCTCACACTGCTGCTCCTGATGCTGCTAGAGCTGTCCCGGGGCCTCCCCTCCTCAGCCGCCTGCAATGGCCTTGAGCTGGAGGTGGTAGCACAGACACGCGTGCAGCGCTGCACAGATGTCATTAAACAGTGGGAAAGGGGCGCTGGGGACTTCTCCTTTAAGATCTGCAGTTTGCAGAGGTGTGGGAAGGTCAATGATGCCGCCATCCGTGATAACCCAGGAGGAATTTGTTCTTCTTGCCTCAGTTGTGTAGCTCACTTATGTTGAGATCACTTTGCCAGAGCAGCAATAGAGTCTGCTACCTTTGCCCCTGAGCCCAACTAAGAAAGAAAACTTTAATTAATAAATTATTTTAAACCTCTGATTTTGTGTCACTGCTAGATGACAGACCTCACACTGCTTGCCTGTTAGTGCCACTAGGGTGGAGGGAGGTCTCTGCAGGGCTGAGAGGGGATGAGAAGGGCCTCCTTGCTCGGAGGGGATCCGCTGGTGACCCCGCAGCTCCGCGCTGGCCGACGGAGCTGCTGTCGTCCCTTCCGTGGGTCGGCTCCTGGCACATCGGGCACCAGGAACGGTCCTGTCCTTGTTCTGCTCTGTCCTTTATGCCAGATCAGGTAATGAAGTGTGGTTGTTTTCGCAAATCCTGTGCGAATCCACTGATTTCACAATTATGACAAGCTGCAGAGTTAGGGAAGAGACAGAGAATCTTTCCCGAAACGTAGGCCTAGCAGCCAGGAAGCTGTGTTAGGCTTTATCTAGGCCTTGTTAACGTATAAAGAAGTGAGGTCCTGTGCCTGAAGCCAAGTATGGCCACATTTAAATGTACCTAGTGTCAGAAGCGTTTCTGTTGTGCCAAACTAATGGTGACTTAAATGGTGGCAACTCACAGGCCAACATACCAGAAAACAAACTTTTCTGGGGTATAATATGCCTCCTGTTGATACCGCTACCAGCACAGTGTCGTGCACCCCGGAGGCCCTACCTCACACATCCTCTTTCACCCCCGTTCCCTCACCCCATGGCTGTGGAAACAGGAACCGCTGACTCAGCACGCTGATGACACCGGCGCTGCTTTCACACCTCTCCGTGCGGGACTTGGTGGTGACTTACCTCCTGGAGACAAGCTGAGAACTTCTTACTGGTAACAGTAATCACAACAATTCTCCACCTACCTGAGGCTGAGATGCAGCCTGGGGTCTGGGGCAGGAGCTTTCAGGACGCAAACGCTGGATTGGGGTGACTGAACGGCTCTGGCACATCTGTTGATCAGCTTCAACGCAACTGTGTTTTACAAAGCCAAGATGTAGCTGGCTGGAGAGACAGAATTAAGACCATCAAATTTAGCTTATCTGATTGATGACTATGGAGAGCAGCAGATTCTTCTGATTGCAGACCCATTTGGAGGTGAAGCTGCTCTCTTGGAAGTGTTATGGTGTAACTGACTTTTTCAAATTCAGACCAAACAACACCCCTCTGAGGGGTCAGGGCCCCTGAATGTGCAAGTGCTAAAAGGGACAGAGATTTGGGATGGCTGCATTCCTGAGAGCAAAATATCCATGACGCAGTGGAAAGTAGCTGAAGGTTATAAAAGAGATGAGAAGGGGAAAGTTAATTGTTTAAAAATTGGAAAGAGATTCAGACTTAAAAATAAGCTGGAGAAGTTCCAGAGAGCTATTCTGCTAAGGACGTATATAGGACATTACAGACAAGATCAAAGAGAAGCGCTTTAATAGCCATAAGATGGCAGTTTAAAGGGAGGCAAGTGAACTGCTCGGTGCACTGTCACTGGCAGAATGATGCCTTCTCACCCCTGTCCCAGAGCATGCATTCAACTCAGATCTGCCTCATGGTGTTTGGGTTTCATTACTTTTGACACTTCTTAGAGAAGCTTGAGGATGATTCTGTTCTCTCATTTGTATATGAAGAAAATTGTTAGTTACAGATAATACAGATATATAGATATATATAGACTAGAAGGAATAGTCCTTAAGTAAATAAGGGTACTCTGTTTCAGTGCACAGATACTAATAACAGGGACTATTAGTGATGCTTAAGAAAAATGCTACCCTGCAGGTGAGCGTGGGGCAGAGGTTGGACGGGCGGCTGCTGTGCAGGGGAGTGGGGCTGCTGAGGGGCTCGTGTGCATCCCGCCCGCGCGCAGCCAGGGAGCACGAGACCCCACGCCTGCCGTGCCCGGGCTGCGGAAGCCCGCGGAGGACGATGCTGTGGGTGCTTATGGCGTCATCTCACGTTATGGTTCTTTTCAATGCTAAAAGCAATGCATTAAGAGTTTTGTTCTGTCCTGTGCCTTCCAGCCCTGGTCTCCCACATAACCGGTCGCAGGTAACGCGGCGCTGCCCTGAGCTCATCGCGCGGGCACCTGCATCCCGGGGCTGCCTGCTGCAGGCAAGAGCTGCAGCCAGCCCTGCTGCTGTCAGCAGAGGTTTAGCCCAGCATATATCTTCTGCAATGGCTTACAGGCATAATGATCGTCCAGGGAGGCAAAGATTATCATCATCAAAACTGTAAGGCTGAGCAGAGCGTTACGAATGATCTATTGACCTAGACAAACTATTTGCCAGGGCTAGCACTGCAGCTCACCAAAATGCCGCCAACCAACGCTACGCAGTGCAGCCGGCAGTCACTGAAATATCACCAGTTCGCCCTACAGAGCATTTCTGCTGCCCGCCACTGCAGACGTTAGCCTTCCTGCAGGGCAGCATTAACATAATGCAAGTTACTTCATCAAACCCCCATGAAGTTATATACAGATCTCCCTGTTACCTTGGACAACTAGCTTGGGAAGCAAGAGGCTGGTATCAGCTGCCTCACATCTCTCTTTCCCTTTTTAAGGAGAATAGGCAGCAGTGGTTTAATTCCCATACTGCATTATTAAAACAAATGTTGCCCATGTTGAATATTTGCTTAAAACGTGGTGGTTATCAGTGGCCTTCGGAGAGCAGCAGCAATGCTGCGTTTTGCCACGAGAGCGAGCTGCTGCTCAACGTTTCACTGCAGCTCAGCCCGGTTCGGGCTGCTGGGTCACTTGCGGCTCCATCCGCTTGATACCTAAACTCCAGCCTGCCCTCGTAACGCTCCTCCTGATGCTGCATCTCGGTGCCTCGGCTCCCTTCCAGCAAGGGCAGGGGAGGCTAAAGAGAGGGTCAGATCAGGGCTTTTTTTCCCTTCAGTCAGGTAACCGCCTCTAGGACCTGCTCTCTTGCACGCTGAGGTGCGATATGCGGGGTGGTCACAAGGCAGGGCTCACTGATAATAATATAGGGTGGAAAACTGTCCCCTGCTAAAGCACTTTATCAAGAGACTTCACAGCAAAAAATGACTGAATCTTAATTCCTCCTTAGCTTCTGTCTATGAAGCCCTCACTGCCTCCTCTTTGCTGGACCAAGAGTTTCTAGAAGTAGAGGCAAATATTAGTGTCAGTCATTTCAGATTTATCCATGAAAATTAAGTGAGATATTACCAGTGGGAATATCTAGTGTTACAAGAAGAGTCATCTGAGACATTGCCAATACAGAAACCACAGAGCAGATACTGAAAGCAGTTTAAAATCTGAAGTCAGATCCAGACTTTCAGCTAATTTAAAGCATACACTAGAATTGTACCTGCGGTTACAAAGTCAAACAATCCCATTGACACATCAACATTTTTAATAACTGGTAAAATGGATCAAAATCTAGGTTACAGCCATTCAGTCTACCAGTAGCATAACAGCTTCTTTTTTGGCAGTGAAACATCACGAGGCAGCAGCTCAGACGTGCTGAATATGGAACTCTTCATTTTATTATCTCATTCCCAAGAGGACGGGTTCCTGCCTGTGAAACTTCCAGAGGCTGGCCAGGTCATGTCAGATGCTGGCTAGGGCAACAAGCAGTTTCAATTTCACGTTCATCCTTGCTGATTTAATTCAATAAGGCGACCAGCAAAGACAGCTAATGTTCCAATAATGCAAACTAGCATAAAAATACCAAGGAGAAGATGATCAAGCACCATTGCAACAAACTTCCACTCTTCCGCAGCCTGGGGAAGAAAGAAAGGGGGTGATTACAACCTCTGCAGAACTGTTTTTTATGTTTGTTCTATGCTTTTGATTTTCCCATCTTGAACAGTGGAAAGGCTCTTTCTTAGTTCCACTATCATACAAAGAAATTCCTCCTCATTTTTTTTTCAAAACTGGAATAGTGGTTCAGAAAGACTGAGAAACACAAGTTTCAAAACTAAACTGTTAAAAACCCCAGACAATTTGGTGAATGGCTACATTTAAAAGAAATCATGGAAAGTTTAATTTTTGGCTGAATTGTTTCCTTTTGAAATGGAGCTTAAAGTAAAAAAGCAAAATGCTTATTTTGAGGGTACCTAAGTAACTTATAATGTAGCTGTAGTCCTTGCTTTCAACCCCAATGGATAGGTGCTAAGGTCTGGGACCACCTTTTCCCCTTGGGAGCATTTGCAAAGTGCTTGCTCTGAGGCAGGATTTTCACTGAGTCATTTACGTGGAATATTGGGAGAAAGAGCACAGTGTGGGACAAAGTACAGGATTATCACCTTGTAACTGCCCCAGCGAGCGACGCCCTTGGGCCTCAGCCTGTCTCTGCTTTTGCCTTAGCTGCCCCATGGGTAGGAGAGGCTGTTTTAAGTTATCTGCAGGACACTGATAACTAAGTGCTGTGTTAACTGGTTCATAGGTGAAGGCGGGGAACCCTCACCCTTCAGAAACTACAATCTTCAGTTTATTTAGGAATTTGACTTTCAAAACTTCCAGAGGCTGGCCACGGTGCTGCCTGGATGACCCAAGAGCTGGGCTCCGCTGCCGTAGGGGGCACTCGAGGTTAAACTGCAGAGTCTCCTCATAAGCACAGAAGGAACCGAAGCTCAAGAGACCCTGAGTCAGCCAGCCTTGCCGCAGGTAACACGCTAGCTCCACAAAGGCACTTGAGCCACCCAGAGCACAGATCAGAGCCAGCTCTTTTTCACATGCTCCTGGAATTTGTCCACAGGAACAAACACCGTGGTGTTAAGTTTTGCCTCTGTGAAAGAAAGGCCTCTTTTTATTCCAAGAATATGGGCCAAAATACTGTCCCAGAGAATGTTCTCCCTAGCTTCAGTCTTCTAGACATCTGAATTTCAGTGAGGTCTATCTGGCATCATTTAAAAACATGAACTCCTGATACTGAATTATCCATTCAAAAGCTATGTGAGCTGCAATAACTGAAATAAATAAAGGGGCTTGCTTGTGGTGAACACACCAGGAGGAGGCAGAGCTAGGTTTTCCTGGGGAGCACTGCCATACGCGGCTGCACACGTGTTTATCCTTACTTTGGCTTGCAACGTGGAAAAAGCCTGTAATCAGAGTGGCTCATGACATGCTCCACTTGCAGGGACTACTTGTAGCGTGCGGTAATGAAATAAAACCTTACCGAAACCGGAAAGTCGCGTTTAACAATTCTTAAATATAACTATTTCAGCCGAGTTTGCCATTCCACTTGCCTCCTGGCTTTCAAGAAGAAACAGAGGGTTGCTGACTACATGGTGAGGGTGGCTTGAACACAACACATAAGGAATGCGTTTTGGAGCCTTACTGCATTTCTTGAAACTGCTTTAGCTAGTTACAGTCACTCCATCTCTCTGGCTTCAAATATCACATTCAGAAAACTCTTTTTCCGCCCCCCCACCCCGGCCACAATTCAATTGCCATCTGTGACTATTATACATAGCTCCTTATTGACTGCACCAAGGGGAGAAGACTGTCTCCAGTTAAAGCCAAAATTGTCGGGAGTGTTTTTGTGAGATATGGATATTTTGCCAAAAAATAAGATGTAGCAGTTTAAAAGCAAGAAATGCATCATGCACAAAAAATGCCTTACATCACTGGATTCTTGGTCTGATTTCATTGTTTCCGCAATGTACTTGATTCCCTCTATAGCATTTTTCACATCTGGGTTTTTGATAAGTGGGGAGTAGAAATTGACAGGCGTAGGATCTGGTTTCCCAGAAATTTCAGAAATATCAATATCTTCTGCAAAAGTATTTTGGTCTTGTCTATCCTTGGACGGTCGCTTCATTGTAGAGAAAAACATCATGTTCGGGATTGTGTCGATGAAGACCTGAAAACAGAGTGGCAGAAGAAGAAAGTTCCTGTTTGGCAGCTACACAGCCAACACCAACACCTCCCTGTGCGGCTGTGCCAGCAGCTCCTCCTTGCAAGGTGGCACCACACGTGCTGGATTCACGCTGCTGCTTTCATAGTCTCACAACCTGTGGCAAGTTGGATTATGCACAGGCTGTTGCACATTTTCTGGAAATGATTTCACTCTGCCACATGGCCAACATCTCAGTGTGATGGGGCAGGCTCTATCCCAGCCTGGACCCTCAGGCAATGTGTCCTGACATCCCAGGATCGATACTGTCCTGTTTGGAACATGCTGCTTACATGTCTGGCTTGAAGGGTGGGCTACAAGGGATCTTTTTTGGTTACTTATGCTTAACTGTGCTATCATAAATGCTTCCGTTATAGGGGCACATAAGGTTTACAATAATTTCCCATAGAGCAGTAGAGGCTTTAAGACTCTCCCAGATCAAAGTGTCTCCTCTGCAGGAGATTTTTCATGCTGCGAAGCAAATTTGGTGAAAACTGCAGCCTTAGAAGATGTAGGAATTTGTAAAACAAACTACTATTCATGTCATGGTTTAATATGAACAGAGGCAGGCTTAAAAAAAAAAATGAATGATCTAATTGCACCTCTTTGGTCCTTCCTCTCTGGTTTAACAACACATTTTCCATTTTTCTGTGGCTCCGAATTACCAAGTACTAGTGGGCGAGGGTCTCTCTGCTTCCCAAGGCCTGAGGGGTAATAGGATTTAGTGGAGAAACACGGAGCAGATGGTGGCTCTCGCCGAGCTGTGTTCTGAGAAGAGGGAGGCTGCACACGGGCATGCCGGATGCCTCCTGCGCTCCGCGGCCAGACACATGGATGAGCTTGGCAGCAGCGTTACCCAGTCTGATAGAGGATCAGAGCAGTAACGTGGGCAAGCTACACTCAAAGCCATTTCTTTTTCATTTCTTTTCTCTGTTTCACCTCATCAGCCCCTGCAAGGCTCTATCCCAGCGGGCAATTTTGCTGGGTAAAGGAGCAACTTGGCATGCTTGGACACACAGCTAAGCTGTGAGCACTAGCTCTTGTGCCTAGAAACGCATCTTTTTCCCCAATTTCTGCCAAGGAAACACTCAGTGGAAAACAGGAACATGTCAAGCTGAGCAGCTCACCTTCCTGACCCACTGCGGCATGGTGTGGGTGCTGGGGGAGCGGTGGTGGGTGTTGATGACTATGACTGTGATGATGATGGAAGCGATGACGAACACCATTGTGAACAGCATGTATTTGCCGATCAAAGGCACCGCGCTGGACGTGGAAGGAATCAGTTCCACAATGACCAGAAGGAACACGGTCAGGGACAGCAAAACAGAGATGCTGAGAGTCATTTTCTCACCTGCCATGCACAAAAAAGAAATACAAAAAAAAAAAGACAATACCGCTGTTGTTCCTATAATTCAGCATAGAGATGGGGTTTGAGAAGTGAGTGATGGCTGTTCACAGATGTACATCTGCGTGCACCCGGAATGCCACTATCTCTTCTAGTGTCCCAAGCAAGCTGCTAGATTGGCCAAATGTGAGAACTTGAGATAGGATCAGCTCCAGCATTAAGGTTAAATAAATAAATAAATAAATCACCAGGCATGACTAGATTGAGAGACAGATGATGAGCACGGAAAGTTTACTTGCTTTTACTTGCTGAGATCACTTCACAGGCTGCGGATTTTGAGCAGTGAGATGTATGCACCTGATCAGTGCTTGCTCCTTGGAGCCAATCTCCTGCAGGCTCATTTGCCTCGCTCTCTGGCAGACTCACGCTGGGCTGAGTGGGCAGACGTATTCATATCTGACACCCGAACTTAGATGTGAGATCTTCCAGTAAGAAGGGATGTCAAAACCAAACTATAAGACATGATTCACACATCTATCATCTATCCAGTTGCACTTTATATACTTTTTGGTGGAAAACTTTATAGAAATTCTTTTGAAGGAGTTTAAGGGTAGATTTCCAGTGCAAAGTAAAAATTAATGCAGCACTGGAAATGGTTGCAAGTTCTTTTCTGCAGTAGGGAGCTGCTCTGGAGGGACATATGGGAGGTCACAAGAGACCAGAGTTACTGTCTGTATCAAATGAGCTTATGCATGAAAACAGCAGAAGCAGTTCTGGGCTCCAGCACTGTGCAGAAGTGCCTTAGTCACTTGTATGTGCTCACTTGCTGTGTGACCTGCTAACACACTGAATACCCCAGGGACAAGATTGGTAAGTCAAGTAGCCAAATCTAGATTTCACTGAAGTTTACTAAATAGTCAGACAGTGATTTCCAAGAGAAATCAGTCCAGTTTCTCTAGACAGCAGTGGTTTCAGTTTCCAGAGCCTCCTCTTTATTTACAGAATGTTTAAAACTAGCATTGTGAGCTGAAGTGACTGATTTTTAGTAAGTGCTGAGCATCTCCTGCCCCCAAATTTGGCTGGAACTCGGAGTCCTCAGAATTCCTCAACAACTTGTTAGAACAGTTTTTATGGCATCGAAGAGAATAAATCCACATACCTGAATCTGTGGGTAGATAAAAAACTAACCCAGTCAGAAAAGAGAAGAGCAGACAAGGAATGATGACATTCACAATGAAGTAGAGAGGCAGGCGCTGCATGAGGAAGTGATAGGTAATATCCAGGTAGGGGGTATCAGGGCAGCAAGCATAATAAACCCAGTGCTTCCAGCCTCGGTAATCCTTCATCACCCACTCGCCACTCTCCATAAAATTGCTCAGATCTGGGCGATCACTCTCCTGTCAGCAAAAATAAAAATTCTTAATGTTAGATTTTTTGAACAATATCAAAATTTGGCATTCACTTAGGAATAGGATGCTCAATAGCTCAGGCATTTCATCCATTTTTGTGAGAAAACCAACTATTCTTATCTATGTTATTCTGCCTTTTTTTTTTTTTTTTACATAGAATTCAACTAAATATTTTACAGAAAGGAGAGTCAACTAAGGAGAAAGACTGATGAAATATCTAGAGATGAGGACATCCCTGAGGAGACAAGAGGAGAGTCCTTGTAAACGGAAAATCTTGAGCAAAAAGGACCACCCCTCAAAAAATAAGAAAAATAAAGCAGGCAGTAACGTAAGAAGATGTTACACATGAAATCTTAGATCTCCCCAAAAATATATCCTTACTGCTTTCCCCAGTTACAAAATTACTGCTTACCGGGTTAATGATAACCACTGTACCATCATACGTCCAAGTGCCCAACTTCATACTACAGTTCTGCTCGTCAAACGGGAAGTGTGTGACTATGATTTCACAGTAACTTTTAAAAATAGCTGGTGGTGTCCAGGTGATGAGGCCTGTATGTTCTAAAAGAACTTTGGTGTATTTAACAATAGCAAAATCACCATCTGCACTGCAAAAGGAGAAAGGATATTAGCAGCAATATGGACAGCACGGCTAACATTAGCACAGCAGAGAGTTGTCTGAAGCAGTTATGGAGGGAAGAACATCGGGCAGAGAGGTCATGTTGAGGTAACTGGCTAGAAAATTTGACTAACAATACAAAATTTAGGGGTTTTAGACCCAAAGTCACCAGGCAGCCAAATGTTTTCATTTGACTACAAAGGCAGGCAATGCTTTCAAAAGGTGGCCCTGGTTTCTTTTCTGTATTGACCTCCTGTTACCAACTTAGTGCTTTCTTGACACCTGAGATCTCTTGATCTCAGTTCTCTTTGCTAAGGAGCAGCTTCCTTCCTGGTTGATAGTCCAGGCATAAACCCCAATGAATTTCCCTGACTGTGGATATCCTCCTCTCCCCAGCCTCACCATGCTCCCTCATAGAAAAGTTCTCTCCGGGGATGTGATACACTGGCCCAGATGAAGTCTAGCCGTCCTGAGAGAGCCTATCTCTACTCAGCTCTGAGCTCTGTAACTGGGGAGGAGGCTGCTCTGCAACAGGATTAAGGAATAGATAGCGGGAAACAGCCCTCTGGTTGCTGGCATCCCCCTGTATTCCAGTTCATTTAACCACTACCGAGGGCAGAGACACTCTGTCCTTCCCAAATAGTTATCGCTCCTTACTTGTTGTAAAGAACAAGGTCTGGGCGCCAAATGTCATCTGATGGGATGCGAATTTTTTTGACACCACCATATTCTTCTGGATTCCATCTTAGGTTGACGTCTGTCCATTGCTGATGGGGAAAAGTTTTAACCAACCAGAATGTATTCCAGTACAGTTGGAAATAGTTTTAATAATTTCTGGAAATACTTAACTCTTTTGTTTTGGGGATTTGCAGATAAACATGAAACATATGCTACCCCCTAGGTAGAATTTTACACAAATTTAAATTTTGGCTTAAAAACAAACAACAAATCCAAAATACGTATACCAGCAGCTTACTGTTTGAAATAATATCACAAAAAGAATTTCCACATGCATAATTCTTTTCAGAAGGATCTCAGTGTTCTGTGGACTTTAGTTTTAAGAGTCCAGAATGAAGAAATACTCTATTAGCTGAACCTTCTGCCCAAGCTGCCTCAGGAGTCATAATAGAGTAGTTTATTCCTGGCTGCATCCACTGTGCTTATTTAAACTGGAATGAAGGTCTTAGCAATGTTTAGAGTTACCTGTTTCAGACGTACATTTGTTGTTACAATCTGATTTACTTCATCCTTAAAAAAAAAAAAAGAAAAAAGGGGGAAGCAAACATCAGCAGGTCAATGAGCAAACATCAGGGTTAATGGAGAAAGACCATTTCCTGAGAAAATTTCCAGAGAAAATTGGTGACACCATGTAATCTAGCGGTTGAGCATGCACCGCACGCTCATACTGTACCACGTTAATAAGCTGGATGAGCTGCAGCCCGACGGTGACGACGACCGCGTCCCGATGGTCTTCCACGGGGCGCACCACCTTGTTGTAGTCCCTGAAGAGGTCTTCAACGAGGCGCGTCTCGTGCTCATAGCAGGCGCTCAGCCCAGCTGCAGGGGAGCAGGACCGACATCAGCGAGGTGCAAGGGGTGAAAGAGAGATACTGTCGATGGGGACAGCGGGGCCATCGGTGCGACCCCTCTTATTTCATATGTGCATCACAAACACTGTTGGCTGGGGTGGTCACCTGCTGATCTGCAGGCACATGAAGGCAACAACCGTCTCCAATCAGGAGATGGACAAAAATTAATAACCCGGAGAAGGAAGTTCAAACTCGGAATTAGGAAACTCCCTCAGGGTCTTGCACCTGCAAATACAGCTGCCTTCAAAATTTCTGGATGTTTCAGCAAGTAAAAGGCTCTGAAGTCAGAGATTTTCAACGTTGTTGTCCTCTGCACCCTTGATTCCATGGAGAAGCCGATATCATTAACATGAAAGAATGGGAAAACCAGAAACAGTCACTTAGGTGGAAGCACCGTCTAGACCCATCTTCCTCATCTGCAATCTAAGCAAAGCAGCAGCTCCTGCTCATGATGGGAGCTTTTTAGCTGTGCTTATGATGAGAGAGAAGGAAACAATGTTCTTCTATTTTCATTTCCTATGCTGTCTTGCCCACTGAAACATTTTTGTTTTACTTTCTGTCTCAAATGAAACTGAATCAAAACCAGCCATTTCAGGCCCAGTATGAAGAGGAAAACATCTTTCCTTTCAAACAACAGCATATTTTTGCTTTGTATTTGTCAAATCTCTTATTCTTATTTCATTTTAATTTCATTTTCTTATCCCACATCTTTTCTGTCAACTGAGGTGTACAGTCTTGCAAGTAGTGTACTTGCAAGGAGTCATAATGGCAAGTAGCAGCTTTGATGGGCTGCTTTAGCATTGCATCATTTGCTCAAAGGGCGAGAGCTTAGATTTCTACTTTCCAGAAAAATATTCAGGTCACATTTCCAGATGTGAGAACCAAGTTGTGAGACCAAGCAACTGCATCAGGTGTCCAGATTGTGGCTACTTCACTGGTTACAGTGAATAAAGCACATAAAAGGGTGCATGTTTTTAAAAGCAGTAACAGGGAAGGGGGACCCGTCTTTATTACTTTCTGAGACTGATCCTTACAACAGGAATTAGTTTCCATACAAGCATTTTTTGCAAAGCCTGTCCTTGCCCTTTCTCCCTCTTAGGTTTAATCTTGGCCATTGCAGATGTAAGAATTTTGCTACTGACACCAAAATAAGCCAAGATTTCCCTTCACTTCCGAAATGACTCGTCCTGAGGTCCTCTCATGTAGCTGAGCTGGGATGCCAAGGATACCGTCTCATCCTCTTCCTGTCATTAGGTGACATTAAAATATTTGGAAGTCATTGAGACAGAGTATACATGTACTCTTCGCAGCCAGGCACTACTTGCTCTGGCTGCCAGCAAGGGCTCAGCTTTCAATAGGTAAACCCTGATCATGGCACCATATCCAAGTTAAGCATTTTATTATGACTTATTAATACCATTAAAATCAGTCACAATTGTTACCTTCCAGTATGCCTTGGCAGAAATGTAGTATACTTCTCGAATTTCACAGAATATGTTTAGGATCACAAAATACTCTTCCGAGGGACAGTTTAAGAAGACAGATCTACGTCCAATCCTGGCACAACACATGCAACTGCCAATCAGTTCTGCTTCCTTGCCAGCAGCCCCGCGACTCAGGGAAAATGCTTGTTATGAAATGTTACCTTTTGATCCATGTTTATGAGAACCCTCAGTATTTTGAAATAAATATAGCATGAGAGCACAGCAAAAAGAGGACAAATGGGGAAAAGCAATTAAACACAAAAACATCTCACTTGAAAATGTTTGGCATTCCAAGATACAAATATTTTTAGCTGTTGCCAATGCACTCCAAAACTCTCATTTAAAAGAGCCTGCATTTTTCCCCCCTCGTGAGTTCGTAAAACAGAACGTGTTGTTCTGTGAGCGCACACTTGTTTATAGCACATACACACACAGCCACGGCCCTACACACTGCAAAAGGCACAAAAACCTCAGTGGAAGGCTGAGGAACGATGGGACACGCTTACCTGAGCAGAGGAGCAGGAGGAGAAGAGCAGGGACCTTCATCATCCGCCTGCCGCTTGCTGCGCTCCGAGATGGAGGAGCGTCTGTGGAGCCCACGGAGCCCGCTGGAGAGGGGGCTGCGCCGCGTCCTGCCGGACAGGATATAACCGCCGAGGTGTTGGTTTACACCACCTGCTTTTGGGGAATGACAGCTGAGGCCACCGCACCAGCCTGGGAATGGGAGCACACTGTATCTCCACGGTCCAGGATCTGCTGTGGTTTACAGAAGGGCGTTTCTTCTGCGTGGCAATGTGTTTTGCAGTTAAAATAAATAAAAACAAGAAAGGATTATCTGCAGAATAACTGATCATATCAGGGAGATCACTCAAAACGTTCTCAGATGGAACACATGGCACTGTGTGTTACCCTCTTTGACCTGACTAACTCGCCAGATCCAGTTTGTTTCTTCCTGGGAAAAACTGAGCTCAGTCAGTTATTGCTCTGGCGCCTTCTCACTGTTGTATGGACTGCACTCTGGGAATCAAGACGCTGTAGAAGATAAGAGTATGAAGTCAGGGAGAGAAAGGGCTCTGGTGCACTCTGTAAGACACTGAAGGGTCTGCAGAAGGTAGACTTCAGATTCACTCACTCCTTCCAGTATGAAGGACAGAGGGCATCAAGTGAAATGTAGAACTGCCAGTTAAGTCAAGCCACCTCTTCATGCAGCACTTATTTAAGTTGTAGCACTGTGCAACAAGAATCCATGGTCACCAGATATTTGTGTGCATGCCTCCCCCAAAAAAGAAAAAAAAATTGATAAATACAAACCCCAAAACTATCAACTCCCTGACTCAGAAGAGTCCAAGAGAGTGTCCTGAGGAAAAACTGCTAAATGCTTGTCCTGTTCTTGTGCTTTTGCCTAGACATCTGCTGTCTGGAGACAAGATGTTGGACTGGATGCCCTGACACAATCATTTTACATAGTGATACAAGCTTCTTCCCCAAAATATTTTTCACAAAAAGCTCTGCCTCTGGTTGACACCAGATATACTTTTTCTTATGAGAAACCTTTTCTGCTTTCTGTGGGTTTCTTGCTGTTTTTTTTTTTTTTGGNTTTTTTTTTTTTTTTTTTTTTTTTTCTCTTTTTTCTCAACCCTACACTCAGTATGTAGCCTCTGCATTCACATTTATCCTTCAGTAAAATCCCTTTGTCCATGCATAACTCTGGCTTTATTTCTGACTGGCCTTGCTCGTGGCTTGTTTTTTAGCCAGTGGCTCCTATTGTTCCAGCTATCTTGTTTCAAAAAAAGTGCCTGCCTGCTCCCAACCTTTATCCCGGAGCCGGGCAGCTGCTGCGCCTGCTATAGCTACAATGCGGGGAGGCATCGCGGGAATGCCGGGAACGTGGTTCGGCTCCTCGTGAGGCCTCTCCAAGCGTCCTTTGCTCACCCAAGGCAGGGCTGGCAACTTCACTCCTAAACAGATACAGGGGAAGTCTTGCTATAGGAAAATATAGCTCTTGGGAAACATAAATTTGTATCATTTCAAAGATGTAACAGTTTGGAATAGATGGGGACGAGCTATGTTGTGAGTGTTTGGATTTCATACGTTGATGAAAAACGTATTTTTATCTTCTAAAATTCAGAAATAAAAAAAAAAAAAAGGAAGAAGAAAAAAGCTTCATTCCTACATTTCCACATAGAAAAAACTTTTCCACACCTATCTCAACTCTGAATTTTTCTAGCCCGGCTTGCAACGATCTCCCCAGATCTCAGACAAATCCAGTTTTACCCAATACAGCCAAGAAATAAACACAAGGACAGAGGGATTGGAAAGAAACCTAATTCAGCGCTGTCCGAGATCAGGACACATTTCCCCTCCTCTGTTCTCCGAGCAAGTCGCACTGTTGCTGGGGTCTTACCCGACTTACCAAATGCAAAGGGAGCTGCCCCTCGGCCCATCCTCCACACACGCACATGGCTGCACAGGAACCTTGAGTTACCACCACTTAAAAACAACACTTTAAATCCTACTTGATAGATATTACGTCAGGGAAATTAAGGGCACAAGAGCTGAAAAACAGCAGCAGCGCTGCCGCTTTTGCCTTTGGCTCCTAAATGCAGGATTGCTCCGTGGCAGTTGCAGTTGGGTAGCAGGGCAGGCGGCAGTGCCGGTGGCGGCGCATGAGGGCTCCTGCGGAGGAGGAGGCAGGTGGCGGGACGCGGCGCGGCGCGGTGCGGGTGGATGTGCCGCGTGTTGTCACCGGCTGGCCCCGGCCGCACGCAGCCTGGCTCACGGTTCCCCTGGAAGCCCCCGGCTCCAGCCCGGCCGCTCGGCCCCGTTGCCAGCAGATGGCAACCGACGGCCGGGAAAGCGGCGGCGGCCGCGCGGGCCGCTGCTCCGAGGAGATGGCCACGGCCAACAGCCACCGGAGGGGCAGGACGGAGAGTCGGTGCTCGCGGGAAGGGCTGCGTCCAAGGCAGTAACGCCAGGCTGAGACCCTATGCAGAGCGCTCGTGTTTGCTCGAGTGCGCGTGGCAGCACGCGGCCCGGAGGTAACGCACGCGTTAATTTTAAAGCAGCATGAACTGACAGATAGGAGTTTAATTCCACAAATTTCAGGAACTTAAAATTTGCAGGTTTCCTACCGAGACACATCTCAGCTGTCCTGCAAATTATATTTCATCCCCACTGCTGTTTGTGGAGAATATGTTTCCTGTGCATCTTTTCTTTACCTTTTACCACACAAGACACAGAAATTAATATACCAACAATCTATGTCAGGGTAGAGGATGTCTCAAATACTCTACTTCTGTGATCAGGAAAATCTCACTTACGCATGCACGGGGTAAGAAGACACCTCCATTGCACTTATTAAAAACTCAGCTCTTTCCCAACCGCACAAATAGCCATCCAGTAGTCTCCTACACCTATGGAAAAATGTGATCATCTTGGGACCAACTACTCCTGTCACATGTTACTGCGGGAAAAACCCAGGTATGAGATTTATTCCTGAGATCATTAGTACAGTGAAGAGCAATTTGATCTGAGCTGTTATTCCATATCTGACACAGGAAATCCATCACGGCCGTGCCTGGAAGTGCTCTTCAACCGATGCTCAGCAGAAGTAGGATGTTGCTGCACAGGCCTGTTGGAGGGTAGCAAAACACCCCCAGGTCTCTCTAGTTTAAACATATTTGGATCACTGTGACAGGGTGGTGCCAGGCCACGTGTTTATGCAGCATCCGCAAGACCATCCCTGCTGCTCGTTCCTAGCTGCAGCCGCAAGTCCAGGGAGGACTTTTCTCTTCGGAGATGCAGAGGCACTTTGCAAGGCACAGAAGTCCTGCAGGCAGAAGGGACTGCCCGGGAGGACAGCCCAAGCGTCCAGGCTGCGATCCCCAGGAAGCTCCAGCTCTTCCCGGTGCTGGTGGCCCAGTCACCTGGGGCCTCTCGCAGAGGTGACTGCCTCTGGCGACGGGGTCACATCGCCACACTGCATTTTGGGTACACATTCTGGTTCTAATCTGATTTGTAAGCACAGGGTTGAGTTACCACAAGCCTAGAAAGGGGAGCTTGGCACTGCCTGCTCCAGCTCAGGCACTGGAGCTATATCCTATTTTACCAGGACTGCATTCCATTCGCTGGCCAAGATCTGGCACTGGCAGTCTCTGTGCTTCCATCAGTGCAATCACAGACGCATTAAGTGTGTCTCTGGGTCCTGGCATTTATGAGTTTTAAACCATGCATTTGTTAAGAAGTGGACTGATTCTTCATTGCAGTAAATTCAGTGCAGGCTGCTCAATTTCAGCTTTACTGAAAGCTAAGCTGATTTTTCAGGTCCTGTGAGGTCAGAGAGATTTTGGCCAATATTCTATATTTCAGAGTTGTCCTGAAGACATTTTGTGGGCTCCATTTCATAATCACAGCAAAGTAGAACTAGCAACGTGTGAAGTATGCCTCAATGCTTAAAAGCTGCTGAACCGACCACACTCTTGTCTTATCAAGATTGCACAGAAAAAATTATCACATCATTTTAGTTCTTAACTGACACAAACTCTTTTTGGATCACTGGTTTATAAGATTATCATTGACTACAGCCCTCTGCTAAGTCATCACTGAAGCACAGGAGCAATTAGCTCCTGGCTCCCCGTGCACCTCCGGCACATTCCCCACATAGCTCCGGCTATGGAGTCGGGATGCAGACGCACATCTGGAGGTCATCTGCTTCCAGCCAAGCTCCCTCTTCACAGCAAGAGACAGATGTGCTAAATCATCTTACATCACACCTGGAATAACTGCAACTAGCATAAACTTCTGTGACCTTGGGAATGCCTTGGTAACCCTGCGAGTGCCCCAGGATATCTAGTCTTGTGGTCCAGATTCCTGCATGCCTGGTATTTCCTGAATAAACATGTAGAAAAAAGTTTATATTTTATTCTGAGACTACACAGGATGGCAGGACATGCTTCCCCTTCACACGTGGCGCTTCCCCTCCTTAAGTACTTGCTGATCCCAGAAAACACTCACTGGTCATCTCTGCAAAGCATCCATCTCACCTCGAGCTGTGGTTTTGCCTTTAAAAAGTCAACATTTACCTCACCGCGCTGAGACAACATGGCCTTGTAGAGCAGGACAGGCTCTTTCTTGGCTGCGCTCGCCATGAGCTCCCAGGGACTGGTTTCTGTTCTGGTACATGACCTACCTGGACTTGCTGCTATGTACTTCAGCAGAGACCAACTGCATGCCAAAATACTCACTTTTATTGCATATTTGGGGGTGTTTGCCAGTACGTGCACAGCATTTTGTTGATAATTAATGAAAATACTGACTTCGATGGTTTCTGTTGTGAAGCTCTGCCCTGTCACATTCTGTGCTCATTTGCCTGCCCCTTCACCGGGCCGTGAGCTCTTTACTCAGTACCCTACAGCAGAAAACAGCAAATTTGAAAGAAATAGTTTCAAAGTGGTAACATATATCTATTTTTCATATATGTATATATATATATATATTTCAGACTAGCCTAATTGGGCAATTTATTGTAGCAGATGAAGGCTACACCTACACAGACATGACGCAGCTCTCAATGTTGCTTTCTATTGTCAAGAGAAGATACAGCATCTTAGAGCGCACTAGAAGTGCTGCATGGCAAGTGGCTGTGTGGTGCTAACGAGCACTTTGTGTGCAAACAACGCGTATTATGTTATACCAAGTCCAGGCAACCAATATCGCCTTGGACAAGAAATGAGGAAAATCCACCCGGCTGCTCTGATTGGTGGGTTTTTCCCTGTTCCGAGAACTCGGTGCTCCCTACCCTTTCCTTACGTGCCCTCTGCACATGGAGGCTGCTGCCGGAGCGCTGTGATGGGGACAGGGGAGGACACGTGCTGACAGCTGTCACTGCGGGAGGCAGCGAGACCCTCATTCCTCCTCCTGTCACCCCCAGCGTATTACGGGGAGGTCGGGAATCAGCGTGTCACTGCTGTGCGCATGACTGGGGCTACGCACCAGAGCGAGGCTGGGCGAAGATGACAGCATTTTCACTCTTACGGTTCACCTTACTAGCTCTTCAAGCAAATATAAGCGAGCTAAACTACAGAAATGAAGCTGGAGCTTTGGGCCATTTAAAGCTTGTTACCGTGCTGGGAAGCAGGCTTCAGCTGCATTGCAACCCCCGATCGGGTGCTTTGGGCCTGTCACAGTGGAAGCAGCGCAGCCTCCGCGGCAGTGCAGGCGGCTGGCTCTGTGCTGGCACGTGCGCGGGCGCTCCTCGGCGCGCAGCAGCAGGACAGCAGCTAGGCAGAGCAGCGCACGCACCCACGGCGTTCCTGACCCCGGCCCGCGAGCAGCAGCGCTCTCGCAGAGCTGCAGCCCAAGCGGGTATGAGAAACAGTGCCGGGAATAGCGCGAGCAGAGGCCCGCAGCTGGCCAGGAGGAGCAGCCCTGCGAGTGCCGCGGCTCTGCCGCCCGCCCGGGAAGCACAGGCAGCTGCGGGGGTGGCCGGGAGCTGCACCGGGTCCCAGCCCGGGCTGCTGTCAGCAGTGGTGCTGGGCTGGCCTCTGCCCCGGGCCGTGCTCCAGCACACGCTAAACGCGGAGCAGCGCTCCGAAGGGATTAAAAGACAATATGAGATCCCAGTGGTTTACTGGAAAAACATCATGCAAGTAGCTAGGCACAATGTGTGTTCAGCACCGTGATGCTGGAGAACGTGAAAGCAGATAAAAGGACAAGAGCAATTAAGGGGATCTGCTTCTTTCCTTGCAGCAGAGCAGGGCTGCAGACAGGCAGTGAGCGACAGCAGTGGGCTGAGCCAAACGCATCCAGGTGTGGTGAGGGGGCCTTCAAGCAAGGTGAGTATTAATGCCAGCACGTTAAAACTCATCCAATCTACAAAATGGGCAACTGCAATCATTTGAACAATCCCGTTGGCGTGACTGACAGTTACTTAGTGATAAGGTATCAAAAAACAGGCAAAGAGTAAAAGGTAAAAATTCAAACTCGAGAATTCAAGCAAAGGGGAAAAATAGAGCCAATACAATGTCTGAAAATAAATCCTGGCTGGATGCCAAACATATTTTTCAAAACAGCTCCTAATTGCCTCTGGAAATGCATTAATCACAGGATCCCAGAGCCCCAAAGACCATTTGCTCTGATCCAGTGAGACCGAGCTGTGACGGAGACCCAAGTACCACCAGAAGCTGCGTTTGTCCTTGAGACCAAATACACACGTGAGCACCAGAAAAGCGTCTCTGACTAAAAGCTCTTAGACAAATGCCTTGAGCAGCTTACTGACGTCACCTGTGAGAAATCAAGCGGGAGGAAAAGCAATCCCCCGACCACGGCATCGGTGAGAGGAGGCAGAGCTAAGCGTGATCGGCTGTCTGAACCGTTACACGGAAGGTGGCCACCTCACAGAGGGCAAACCAGGCCAGCCTTAAGAGTCAGAAGGACTCTGGAAGACGGTATAATCTGAAATTCCCCTGCTCAGAAGAGAGGAGATGCTGCCCTTCAGCAAAACCTCCTGCACGTGAGCGCAGCCCAGTGAGCTCCTGCCTCGTGCGGTTTGCTCCGCGAGCACTCCAGCCCACAACACAACAACCGCCCTCAGTCTCTGGTGCTGCATGAGCTTTCTAGGGCTGATGTGCTGTTGCTAAGCAGTAATTTTGCATGACTGAAAAAGAAATCCACGATTGCTAGGTTAACCAGATGATTTCTTTTTCCTTGTTGCAATATAATTACAGCTATATAATAAAAACGTTCCAGGATGTTCATCGGCATGCAAGAACTGGGCCAGGAGCAGGGAGCAGATACCATTTGCACCTTTGGGGAGCTTTGACTTTGTGTCTGGCCTGCTCGCGTGCGTGGGTGTCGCAGTGCAGCACGCGCTCGAGGAGGGTTTCGCTGCCCCGGCTCCGCGCGGCTCAAGCAGAGGCGCCCGCCCGGCTGCCGACGGCCGCCCGGCCTGGCCGTGCCCCACGCGCTCTCCTCGCAGCAGAGCCGCGGCCCGGCTGCCTTCCAACCCCGCTCCCGCTGAGGCAGCGCTGGTGCCTCCGCGCAGCCCCCCACACCCTGTGGCACCGTCAGCCTAATCCATAAGCTACCGACACCTCCGGTTCTTAGACGCACGAGGAAGAGCAGCGAGCCTGGTAGCTGGTTCGGGAGCAGGGCGGCCATAAACATATTGGGTTGCTGGATGCGACTAGGGAGCATATGGGCTGTCGCGCTTAGGCTGGGGAGGCAGCTGCGCCAGCTCACAGAGGTAAATAAGGTAATAAACGTGCACTAATTAATACATGAGGTAGAGCAGCCCGTTGGCTTTCATACCGCAGGAGAGAGAAGAGCAGCGTGCACCAGGCCCTCCGCAGCTCTCCCAGGACAGGCTCTCGGCCACCCCTCCGTGCGCCGCTCACCCCTGGCTCCCGCCTCCGCTCCTGCTCCCAGGCTCCAGCACTGCCTGCGAACAGGGCCACAGCCTGGGGAAGCCGTGGAGCAGCCTTCCCCGTCGCCTTCTGTCCGTTAGAGCCAGGGCGCTGCAGACGGCCCCTTCCTGCCCCCAGGAGGGAGCAGCTGCCTGCAGTCCCCAGGTAATTCCGCCCTCTCCTCCTCCTCCCGCTGCTCCTGAGGCACCTGCTCCTCCCCAGGGCAGGTGTTGGGACAGGAGCCCATCCAAGGGACGTTGCTGCTTCCCCTCCTTTTTGGCCCACGGGAGGTTTCATAGCACAAGGGCCCCCAGCCCCGCTGCAGTCTCATCTCCTGAAAGGTTTGAATGGGATCAACATGCCCCTTGCAGCTGCTCGGGTATTAAAATTTTCACATACACAAGGCAACGAAGAATAAGAGCTAGGCTGGTAAAATAAAAAGATAAGTCAATAATACAGACTGCAGCTCATCCCATTCATGATCCCCAACTGCAGTAGCAGTCAGAAACCCTAAGACAAGATGGTTTTTAGTGCTAGAACGAGTACAGCACAGAAGACTGTAATAGTGCCAAACAACACGAGCTGGCACTAGCATTTCTGTCAGAAATCATAGAAAGCAAAAGATTAATATTTTTTAAGGCCTGCAAACCCTCCCAGTGCAGTCCTGCCCAAAGCAATGCCTGCCACGCGTGGGAGGTGCTTCTGCCGCACCAAGAGGCCTCTGACAACACAGCGACCCAAGGGCACGTCTGCATCACGGAGGCTGCAGCCGGGTTCGGGAGCGGCGGTACCAGACAGAACGCGCACATCCCTTCCGTCATCCTCTCCTTTGGAGGAGAGCACTCATGCACACTTGGCAAGCCTGTTGGATCAGTGCTGAACAGTGTAAGCACAAGTAGGCCAAAATACTGCATTTAAAAATTAGTGGTCACCTGCAACTGCGTAATGGTAAACTGCAATACGAGTTTGCATACAAGTAATTATAACTGCACATACCATTTACGAAATAGTGGATGCTCGACTTTTTTTCTCCTTTATTCAAGAGTTCTACGGCATCCAGGAGAAAGAAGAAAATTTTCAAATAAAATAAAGAGAAATCCATGGGAAACTTAACAGCTGTCAGGCTCTGAAGTACTTAGATTAGTACTTTTGTCTTGTCATCTTTTTCTTTTTAAACAAAGGCTGTTTATCACTAGTAGAGTATTAATGTACACAATACATCAAACAGTAGTTTAAGAACACTCATTAAGTAAAAATAACTTAGAGTTCTAAAAGCAAAATTTAATAAATTAATATATGCATGCCAGATAAAAATACAAAATTACAACTGAAAGAGCAATAATAATAATAAAGGAACACTGCTCAGCATTGCAGATTCACTGCAACCACCATTAACATCATGGAGAAATACTTAAAAATAACATTTAAGGTACATATTTTGTTTCTGTTAAAAACAAATTACTATATGATGGGGAAAAAAAGAAAAAAGAGAAAAAAAAAAAAAACAAGAAAAATAAGCCAAGAAAGTGGCAGAGAATGATATGAAATGTCAATGAACTGCCAGAGGCTCCATTTCACATAAGTTGGTGTTCTTTTAGTATTAGAAACCAATTACATAGAACATAAAAGCAAAATCACAACAGGTTTACACGGAGAAACATGCTGAATTACAATCACAAACTATCCAGAACAAAGATGCTGCACCAGTTCAGTTGTTTTCTTCATGGAAGGATTCTCACCAGAACAGGGAGAACAGGGAGCCAATCATGCAATAGGTTTAGTTTTTTTGTTTTATATTTAACATGATAAACACCCAGGATTACTAGTACTGGAAAGTATGTGTTAACTTTTTTCAACATCAGCTGAATGGCACTACAGAAACGACAAAGAGTTCCTTCATTTTTATCCTGAATACATCAAAAGCTCTAGCAAATATGGAATTCAGCTACAAGAGCAATTAAATTACTTTAAAATATTCCTTCATCCATAGAACACTGTTGCTTCCTTTTTATTACAAAATCCCCCAAATATTCAAAATAAAATGTCTTCATTTTTTATAAGCATCTCCACCACAAGTCTCTGATAACGGATGTCATTCAGTGCAGCCATCGCATCCAGTTCTGGCGCTCGCATAAGAGTTGGTCCAAAAACTATGCCCAGATTCTCTGCACTCATGAGATTTTCCTTTTCATGAAGCGTTACTCTGCAAAAAAAGGACAGAGTTTTTACACTGACTGCAAGATTCCTTCCATGCCAAATAATGCCAACATGTTCTTGAAAACAATCCAAAGAAGGAAGAGCCAGCAACCAATTTTTGCCTTTCCCCGGTGCCCGGGAGAGGCTGCCCTTTGCAGCAGGATGTTCCGGGGTGTCCTGCCAAACATCCCGCCGCTCGTGCGCGCGGCCGCTGTGCAGGTTTGCGGTGAGCCAGGTGTCCGTCTCCTGCGCACACAGGCCGGGTTTGCTGCCAGGAGGAGTCATCTGGGCTAAGGGAGGGCCTCACGATTTGATCTGGGCTTTTGTTCTCTAAAGCCTGCACCATGCAGAGACTGTATCTATGGGAAAAGCAACCATGCCCCGAAATATCCTCTGCACGTTTGTGACTACACGAGCAGTTCTGCAGTCAGGTACTGCTGCTGCCACGCGCCCGGGGTGCTGCCCAGCCTCCCTCGGTTACGTGGCTCCATGCTGACAAGCTGTTCTCCTCGCCTACACGGTAGGGCAGTGCAGGTGAAGCACACGTGAATCCACTGGCTTTACACATTACCAACTAACCGTGATAAGCTGAATACCCCCAACTCATCCTCGATACAAATCACGTCCTGTCACATATTCTAAAGGGGCTCAAGAAATCATCACTATGGGGCAGCATCGAAGCCATCAGGATCTCCCTGAACCTCATTTTCAAGGCAGTCTGAGCAGGCTGTTAAACCTATTTCTACCACCTCTTCTTCCATGGTCCTTAACAGCTGCCCAGTGTCTCTGGTGGCCTTTGACTGCCAGGAATCTGGGGCCTGCTTTCCACCCGCAGAGGTCAGGAAGGATCCACAGGAATTCAACCTTTCCAAACCCATGGGCTGGGGCTCTCTGTTGGGGCAGGCCGCAGGCTACCTGCAGAAACACAACCCTTGGCCAGGGATGATACCCAGGGCCGGAACACCCTCTGTGGGTCCACGGCAGCGCCGCTGCCCGCTCCAGCAGCGCAGAGGGGCACTGACATCCAGCCACAGCAGTGTCACAGGGGGCCCTTCCTATGTGAACACCCCCAGCCTGCGGTGCCCCGTGCTCCTGTCACCGCACGGCAGCAGGCAGAGGGGCTCTGCACGGCCTGGCCGGGGCGTCATGGTGCTGTGCGCCTGCTGCTGCCGCCCGCTGCAAGGCGCAGGGACACCTGCGTGCCTTGCAGCACCTGCCCTCCTCTGTGCTGCTGGACTGCCTCAAAAAATCCCCACGAAAATTCTCAGAAACAACCAACTCTCAGAAACAGCTTATATCTCTTGAGAAACTAGAGTGGCCATGCTCACGCCACATTCATTTTCCCCCTTCCTTTCCTAGGGGCAATGGACCTTGTGCAGTCATGATCAGTGTTCATCTGTCAGTGTCTCTAATAACTCGTGAGCCTACTGCCCAATTTCAGTCATATCCGAGGGAGAAGAAGTCTCCGGCAGCTGTTATTTTCCTGTGGCTTTGAGGAGGTGGCAGGTGGAATGAGGGGATCCAAGTTAACGAGGAAGGGCGGGCAGACCATGCAGCAGGTGTGACTGAACGGCCAATTACCACGCGGCGGCTGAGGGGCCCCAGCTCAAGCCTAGACATCTTTTTCAGATAGTCATCTCTGACTATCTCAGGGTAGCAGAGGCTTGGAGGGAAGCGATATCAATCTGTAGCAATTAAGTTTTAATAGTTCCTTGCTGAGGTAATGATTTGTTCCTCCTAGAAGCACTAAAGGCAATCCCTTTTTACTGTAAATATTTATAGTACAAATTTATTAGGCAGACAACCTTTTGCTTCAGAATTGAGTTTTGGCTTATGTTCCTTAAGTAGTTTGTGGTGCTCCGATGGAGAGAAAAAATGTTGTCTATGCATCCGTTATTTTGCAGTCTAACAGTCCCCTCTATAGCGTCCAAAAGCAACCCAGGATTTGCTTTGCAGAATTGTGTGGGTCTTGCCTAGACATGTCTGAAGGTCCCAACATGGATTTTGTCTTTAAAAAAAAAAAGTTCAGCTCAGGTCTTCCCAAACAGCCCACCTACCTCTTCAAATGCGCCATCAGGTACCGCAAGGTTTCACAGTGTGCGGGCGGCAGCAGTTTCAGTGCCTCATGGAGAATTTCCAGCTGTTCATCCGGATCAGTGGTTTCTGAAACACAGATGTTTAATTGTTGCCATGTACATAGCCAGAATTCAGACACAGAAGGCCAAGAACGTGGCCTGCACAGGAGAGGGGGGGGACCCTCCAGCTGAACTATTTATTTCAGGAACTCATCCAAAGATCATTATGGAAAACTCACTCGCCTAAAGAGGTGCTTGGAGCACAGGCAGGAGCAGCACAGTGTGTTTTTGACAGAGAAAGCTCCCACTACAAATGGCACACACCAGCAAGAGATTCCCTGCAGCATACTTAAAAATAAATAAATAAATAAAAGCTCCCGGTAATCATTGCTGGCCAAGCTAGTGTTGCACAAATAACCCACAGGTGCAATCCTGGAACAGCAGGACGCACTGGGAAGTTTGCCATCATCATCCTTAGCTGTCTCCATCCTACTTGGAAAGAGCCTCCTCCCGCGCAGCAGGAAGCCCTCCAGGAAGCCCCTCCTTTGCACCCCTGGCTCCCTTGCCCCGTTCCAGGGGTGCCTGGCGGGTGCTGAACTGCAGCGCAGGCTTCAGGCTGATGTGGCTGCGGGGAGGAACGCTCTAGTTGGGTCTACAGCAACTTGGGGGCTGACCGCAAGGCTAGTTGTGAGGGTGGCCTTGAAAAGTGCCCCCGGCATGTAAAGACAGGACACTGAGAATGGTTATCTTGGAAATGAATCACCTTTTATCTTATTTTTAACACTTCCATAAATTACCTTGTTTCTGACAACAGAAAAATCGAGAGATTTTAGTTATCAAGTACTATCAAGTACTAAGGATTCATGCAAGACATGCAAAGCAGCATGTTCCATAACATGACGAAAGGGAAGCGTTCCTGGTAACGAGGCAGGAACAAAATGTGACCGTGATCATACAGCACCACAGCGTCATGTCAGATGTGCAGTGCATATTTAGTCCTGCAATACTCATTAAATAGCGCATGCAAGGGAAGAGTTGATGGGACAGCTATTAAATACACAGGCAAGTCATGCACAAGAAGGAGAGGAAAGGGACTGGGATGAAGAACGGGAGGAAAATGCTTTATACATACTTGCAGACTCTATAAACTTTGGGTAGGCGTCATACGTGATAAGTGGAATTGGCAAATCCCTGAAGTACAGTTTAAGTGCACCAGTGATAATATTGATATCTTCATACATATTCACAGAAATATCTGCTTTTTCCCCATCTGTGTGGAGAAGGCACTAACATTAAAGCCTTGGAAATGTAAACAGATGTAACATAGCATTCAAATGAGAGGTTTATGTTGCTTAAGCATTAAAGGGACACAAAAACAGATGTGGGGCTTTTATGTGCAAAACAAAGAGTATTTTGGGGTTGTGGAGTTCATTGTTTCAGATGAAGACCTCAAGCCTTTTACACAGAATCTTATCCTTCTCTCATTTCAAATGAGTACAAAAAATGCTGTGGAGAAAAAACCCGCCTGCCTGTTTTAACAGTTTCTATGTTGGAGAAACGTGTGGAAGTTCAGCTATTTCTGTACACATCACGTTGCCAAAACAACACGTTGCAAACAACACATTTGTCAGCAGCGAATGCGAAATTACAGGAGTCTGGGAAAAAAGAAAAAGGAAGGGAAATCAACTCAATGCATAGCCCCCTCATTTTATAGGAAAAACACGTGTTTGCCATTTAGCCCTGGCATCCTTCTCCCCTGCCTTTTGTCAGGGAGGAGAAGCATTTGCTCCCACTGACATTTTTTTTTTTTAAACTGTAAATATTCCAAGTAACTATAGATACTTCATACTTTGTTTGCACTCTTGTGTTTATCCTCCCAGACTGAAGCTTTCATGCAGAAAGACCAGATTTAAATTTGCATGACCCTTTTCAGGCACTTCACCCATTGCCCTATTTTTCCCGCACCCCTGAGTGCGGTTTTCCTTGCAAACTGGGCAATAATTGAGACAGCTTTGGTCTTCCCTCTGTATAACAACATTACTGAAATACAGATCCCGATGGAAGGAAAGCAGATTTTGACAATAAAGGCCATGGTGGGTTCACATGCTAGTCTGGTGGGGATGCTCTCCTTCCCCGCTTTTGGACCATCAAACTGTCTCCCTCAGAAGGGGGACAGCAGAGTGCAGGGCAGGGGAGGGCTGTGCAGAAAAAGTGGATATACAGATTACACCGACGTAAAGTTAGAGCACAAAGTAAAGATTCTACCTCTGTCAAATGCCATTTTGACATCTTCGATAAGATCACTGAATCCTGAGACTCTGTACAATCCTTCAGAATTAAGACCTGCAATGAACATTTTATCAAGAATTAAAATTTGTATCAATTTTCTATTTTCCTTCAAACTATTCTCTTTGCCATATTCTTGTTTTAAGGGGGAAAAAAACAGAGTGGTTTTAAAAGCCTCATCAGGCTTTTCTTTCAGAATGAAATCCTGCCCTGGCCCTTTTAACCCCAAACCCTGCTTTATCTGCCTTGTTATATTAGCACTAAATTGTGTTTATGCAAACAATTGCAGAGCTGAAGAAACATATGAAACCAATTACAACCTATTTAAAAATAGATAACGGAGATTAGCATTCTCCATGTTCAGTCATTATTTCAGAATGAAAACAAATATACTAATTCTAGAAAAGAACACTCAATGTGGGCTAGGGGAACTACCAGGGGGAAACATACCATTATTTAGCATGCATTTCACTTTTTTTTTTTTTTTAATAAAAATATTACTGTTGAGATAGCTGCTGGTATGGAACTATAAGGCAATAATTATCCAAAATGTTTTCTTTGGTGCTGAGCATTATAAAATGCATATTACACATGTTCCTACTTGCTCTGTCTTTTACTTAGGGTCATATTAAGCAATTTCTAACAGCTTTTGTAAAAATTATAAATGGGTATGAACCATGAAATAATACAAAGTATGAAATTAGCTCTGCAGGGTAATTGGCAGCTATAAAATGGCTCATGCAAATCTGTTTTGAGGCATCATATGTTCAGCAGAAACCCAGATGACCCAGATCAATCTAAAGGGATTATCAGTAAAGTAGCCCAAGTCTATTAAGTGCACCTTACCTCTAGATTCAATTTCCCTAATGCACATGTCTACCACCATGGGTCTCTTGGTGAAGTGCGCTTTTACTAGCGTCGTAAGGTCACAGCTGTACACTTTTTTGACATGCTTCAGGTCTGGCTTGCAGTCATTTGGGACCATCTTGGAACACTGCTTGTGCACATTTAAACCGCAATCTGAGGGGAAAATGAAAAGCTGATTAAGCTACTGTTTGGAGGAAACATGCCATGAAGTCAACGCGTGGCTCCTGCAGGATCTCGTCTTGCCACTGCTGCTCCTGCACAGACCTTGCACTGCTCAAATGCAGGACGCTGCTGCAGACCTGAAGCAGCATGTAGTAGGTGTCCATACATTTCCTTTCCAAAGCATTTCTTTTATGCCCAGCAGTTTTAACACAAATTGATAAATTTTCATAGGCTTTTTTAAATTAAGACCTAACGCTCAGTAATATTCCCCTCTAGTATGCCCCTATCATGATCTAAACCTTCTTTCTCGAGATGTTCCAGACACCCTGGCACCCACAATTTTAATATAGTCCTAGGCTGCGGCACTTAGATACATTCTTGAGCAAGCTTGAGACAAAGGTATAACCCTATGGAGCTGAACATTGGCAACACAGAGCTGAGATCTTGCACACTGCAGGAAACTCTAGGAGCAGCCTTGCCAGGAGGGGTGGGCCATGGTTAGAGACATGTCCTGCTCCCCAGCTGGCCAGGATAAGCAGATCCAAGGATCACCAAACTGTCTCATGTTTTGCCACTGAGCAGTTGACAAAAGAATTTACTGTGTCGCAGTAGTTCTAATTCTGCAGCACTTTCAAAGGAGTTTTGAAACCCTGCTGGCAGTCTCTAAATAATTCTATTTACTTTAAAAATGACATAGGGAATATTTGTTGTGCAAAACTTAAAAAAAAACAAACCAGCATCTTTATTGTAAATATACCAAGAATGAGATTTAGTTTAAGTAAAATTTAATTGAAAACAGATTACAGAAAAATGTTTGTTCTGTCCACAACCATGCAAAACAGCAGCGTTTGGGGAAAATAAACAAATCAACCAAGGATAAAACTCCTAACTGTACAGTAAAGATAGGTAGGACAATTCAATCCCTTTTAAGCTAACCAAACACTGCAATCTATAATATCAGTCTGTATCATATGCAAGCTGTGATACCAGCCTTGTGCAACGAGCCAGCTTTCTGCATCGCTTGGAGCCCAGTGCAGTCCCAAATGACTTAATTTTCACAGAAATTGCTCCTGTTTTGTAGTGGAATTAAGGAATGTAGGAACTTGGAGGATGAGTACCTGGATGAAAATTTGCACTTTCTCCTCCCACTGTGGTACTGAATATCCCTCTGTATATTTACCCTTTGTTTTTAAGCTGCTATTAGACCAGCACCATTTGAATCCTGTAAAAATTTTGGTGTTGTCTTTTCGTAATGCCCCCAACATTATTTGTCTTTGTTCTTCATGAAACAGTGAAACTCAGTGCTAAGGGTGAAGGAGCCACGGCAGCGTGCTGCCAAAAGCACTTGACTTCCTTGGCAGGTCCGTCAAGCGACCGGCCTTGTCACCCGAGCTGCTCTGGAAAACACCCGGGCTCAGGACAGCAATTGGAGTGCGTCGTGTCACCTCCCATCCGTCACAGCCCACACCAGCCCTGCTCAGATGAAGCGACTAATCAGAACGCTCTTTAGTTGTTCCTGTGCAGGAACCTCTCCCTCCTCTGACGGGGGTGATTAGGGTGCATGACGGGGAGCTGCCAATTCTGAACTTAACACCTGGCTGTGATTTTGTTTCACAGGCAACACCAGGCCGAGGCAGCGCCAGACGAGGCAGCGCTGGGGCTGCTTCCTCTGCTTCCCCAGCAGTGACCTGGAGGAAAATAGCAAAAGCAGGTGCTTTCCTCGTGCTGGCTGTGTTACATTCCACTTTTACTCAAATGTTCTAAAGATCTTACTTGGAAGGTGCAGGATTATGGACAATAAAGCCAAACCTTTCAAACGCAGTCACTGCCTTACAGTTCTGCTGTGTGAAGAAACTCTGAGCACACAAATTACAAGTCAGGGGGAGCTTTATATAGGTTTTACATACGGCCATATCATATTTAGTCTGAGCTCTGAAAAATCCAGTCGCTATAATAGTTTTAAACCATTGCAGAATCCAAATTAATCGGGAACATTTGATCTGAAATATTTAGCTCTTCAGTTGTAAAATGGGAAGATGAGTAGGGTCTTGCCTCCTCTGGGCGTTATAGAAACAAATTCATTAAATGTCTGTGAAATGTGGAGGAAAATTTTCTCATCCTTCAGAGTAAGGTTTGAATATTGCACCAATGGTCACACATTTAACAAGGAGAAAATAAAATACCAAATAACTGCTATTAAGCAAGCACCATCCATTCTGAGTTCAGAATTAGGAGGACGTTGTGGAGTAACAATAGATGTAGTCAAATAATTAGAGGTAATATCTTAATGTGCACACACAAAGGAGGCAAACTAAGAACTGTATTAAAACAAATATAATTATATATAGAATTTCTAAAATTGCCACAAGAAGCACCAATTCCAAAATGTACAAAGATTAAATATTAAAACATTATACTGAAATGTCTGACAGGAATGATGTGCAGAAGACTGGAATGGCTGGGTCTCACAAGAACTCACTAGCAATTTTGTTAGTGCAAATTAGTTACTTCACACAGATAGTAACACACAGACAGAGAAGAGTTATGTTTACGGGAATCCGAGGTTAATTAAGACTATAATACATAAAAAAGGAGAAATAGGCTTCTAAGAATCTTATACTTAAAACAATTACTGGATTCATTGTGATCATCCTAATGGTATTTATATACAAGAAAGGCTTATTTCATTAAAATATTTCCCTTACAGAGAGATTTTCAACCTAAAAACTTTGTTTCCAAAAATAATTATGTTACTCCTAATCCCAAACCATTAAAATGTGTTTTGGATGTGACCTCATTAATACCACAATAATAATTACAAAAGAAAAAGTCAGCCTTCCTCCTTTTGTTCCTCCTTTACACTTGATCGGATTTTATGCATAAAATTCCTCCTTATGGCATTACAAACACTCCTGAGGAATATTTAAAACCTAAAAATATTTCAGACACTTAATCCTTGCAAAATCCAATAACACTGTTTTCAATAATAATACTGGACTGCTCAGTATCATGCTAACGATCAAAGTTCTTTTTACTCCTTATGTAAATGAAGAAGTTCACCTTACTTCCTTTAGTAACTTCAAATCAATAAAAAACTCTTTAAGATTGCAGTGAATTAGTAACAAGAAGTTTTTATTTGTTCCAGTAAAGTAGCTAAACTCATCAGTGTTGTGCTTTTTACTGGCCGAATCCTTTTCTTGTGCTGGCAATACCTTGTGAAAGGCAGAATAGTCACGATTCAATCAGTAATCTCTGATTTATGTTGACAACCACAGTCAAATATTGATAGAAGGGCGACCATCTGTCTTGCTCTTTCAAACAAGGTACGAAGTATTCGGGCAGGAGGTCAGCACTTTTCTTCTATTGAATATTGTGGAGTTCAGCAGATTGTACCAACCTTCCACTGCAACTAACCTCAGCTTACTTTTCCGTACTAGGAAACAGGAATTATACTGCAAATTGCGTATTATTAAATGAAAAAAATGCCTTATGTTCACATTACAGATGCTTCATTACATCTTAGAAAGCCACTATTTTAGAATTAAGTAAGAATGAACATGAAAGCCTAGTCCTGAGTCTGAGTGCTTCCACATGGTCAAGCCCTACAACTGCTTGCCTTACACACAAGCATCAGCACTTGGCTCAATTCCTTGAGTAAGACCAAGAGGATTCATGTTACTTCAAATTTAGAATCTATGTATTTTCACTTATATCAAAAAAAATCTATAACAGTTGACTTCAGCAGCTTTACTACTGATCGTGCTAGAAAAAAACAAGAATCTTATCCATTTCTTGTAATAGTTCATCAGACCTTATCCACTGCCTCTTCACAGGATTGGAGAGGAGCTAAAGCAAAATCCCCCTAAAGTGTCTTATCTGTTGACAAATCCTATAATGATAGGGGACTGATTTAAAAGATGCAGTCATGGCCCTGTGCAGGTAAATAAGAAAACTTCTGCTGACTGGTTAATCAGAATTTCACCCTATACAGAGATGAATTCACAGGACTAGACTTGCATTACTCCATTTTATAGTGCCATCAAACTGTGGCCACCTTTCATCAAGCTAGAATAGAATCATAGAATCATAGAATGCCTAAGGTTGGAAGGGACCTCTAGAGGTCATCTAGTCCAACCGCCCTGCACACGCAGGGCCACCTAGAGCACGTGGCACAGGGCTGCAGCCAAGCGGGTCTTGAAGATCTCCAGCGAAGGAGACTCCACAACCTCTCTGGGGAGCCTGTGCCAGGGCTCTGTCACCCTCACTGTCAAAAAAAAATTCCTTAAGTTCCCGTGGAAGTTTTTATACTTCAATTTGTGGCCATTTCCTCTGGTTCTGTCAGTGACCACCAGTGAAAAGAGGCCAGCCCCATCCTCCTCATTGCCTCCCTTGAGGCTCTTACAGACACAGATCAGGTCCCCTCTCAGCCTTCTCTTCTCCAGGCTGAACAGGCCCAGCTCCCTCAGCCTCTCCTCATAGGGCAGATGTTCCAGGCCCCTGATCATCCTCGTGGCCCTGCGCTGGACTCTCTCCAGCAGCTCTACATCCCTCTTGTACTGTGGGGCCCAGAACTGGACCCAGTGCTCCAGATGTGGCCTCACCAGGGCTGAGTAGAAGGGCAGGATCACCTCCCTCGACCTGCTGGAGATGCTCCTCTTAATGCACTCCAGGATGCCATTGGCCTTCTTGGCCACGAGGGCACCCTGCTGCCTCATGGTCAACCTGTCGTCCACCACGACGCCCAGGTCCTTCTCAGCAGAGCTGCTCTCCAGCAGGTCGGTCCCCAGCCTGTACTGGTGTCTGCGGTTATTTCTCCCCAGGTGCAGGACCGTGCACTTAGCCTTGTTGAATTTCATGAGGTTTTTGACCGCCCAGTTGTCTAGTCTGTCCAGGTCAGGAATTGAAGAGCATGATGAAAGTTTGGAAATTTAGGAAAAGTGCAATTTTAGATGACATTTAAAAAAAATTATATTAGCTACTCTAGTCTTAATAACATATTGATCTAGGAGGTCAGATGGGCTATGACATTACTTTTGTGAGAGATACTAAATTTAAAACCAGCCTGACAACACTTTCTTATCATATCTGTAAAAATGTTTTTTTTTATGTTTTAGAAACAGTTAATACTGATGTTAGCCCACTGAGCTGCAAGAATAAACAAGGTATCCATATTAATGCATAAGCACAGCCAAAAGATATACGTACATTAATACTGGCCCATAAGCACATATTTTAAATATTTGCAGAGACTAAAATATATTTATTTAGCTGTCACTTTTTGTTATGCTGTTGATTTGATTTTAGTCAGTTTTACATTATTTTTGGTTTATGATTTACTGGTTAATGTGGCCACTGATCACGCTCCATAGGAATGATATCATATGCTATATACATCACTCTAATTATACTTTTGAATTATGCCAGAGAAAATTTATGCGTTTTGTCACTCTGAGGAGCAGCTTTAGGAGCTGAAAGGTAGATGTACGTTATCTACAACCATTTTTGAAGCCTCTTCGGAGGTGGACGCTGAGAGGTGAGGAGGCGGTGGGAAGCGCAGCTCGGAGTCGGGCGAGCGCTGTGCCCGCAGCACGAGCGCCGCAAAGCTGCTGCCTCTGGAAAGCCGGTCGAGGCGTGAAGGCGGTGGGCTCAACCCAAGCACAAATTACCAGCACTACTCGCAACGGGGAAAAGGTCAGAACACATTTTCTCTCATAAATAAAGCATAAACTAGTAGATTTAATGTCAAAAGCTCTTTCTGTAGAAAAGAAAGCAAAGCTGTTTGTCCCCTCACGAAGCAACCCCGTTGGCTCTGTCTCCTGCATTTTGTGCTTCCAAGCACACAGCAGGGCCATGCGACTCAGCTTTGCCTTCTCCTTGCCAGACCTCTTCCAAAGCAGGCGACGTCCCACCGTTCTTGCACAGCCACGCTGCTGAACCCTGCTAACGTGCAGCACATCTGGAGGCACACGGGCACCACCAGCATCTTCAGGCATTTATTCTGCAGTGTTGTGGCAAAACATTAAACATTTAAGTCACACAACAATGCTGCTGTGAGGCCATACTATGTCTTCTCTGAGAACGAGCTCCTGGGGTTCACTGCGATCAGCGCTGGCAGCAACGCCGCTGCGGCTCGGGCTGGTTGCCCCACAGTGACAGTTCAGCTGCCAGTTTGTTTCTACAGGCTCTGCAGAGAGAGGGCACCTGCCCCAAAGGCAGCTGCTTACATGGGTGGCAGACTGAGACACTTCAGAGCAAGGCAGCAAAAATAGTGTTTTATATACAGTCTCAGAGAGTGCCTCACATTTAACAGAAGCAGCTCAAAGCACTATCAGAAGGATCTGGTAAAATATATATATAAAAAAAAAGGCTTTCCTTTAACATAAGCTAATTAATGCTCTTAAATTAGCCAGTTCTAAAACAAACAAACAAAACAAAGAAAAAACCCACCTCTAATTAAATGATTTATTCATTAAGAACAATAAGCAAAAAGATACTAAAGAAAAACCTGAAGAAGGACCTTGAGTGGTTGTGACCAGGTCAGGAGGGGAAAGGAGAGCCGCACCAGGAGCTCGACAGGTCTGGCTGGGTAGTGCACTGACGCCGTTGCTAACACCACACTCTAGTCTCTAGCAATACACACTCGTCGCCATTAACATTTCCGGGCATTTCATGTGTGCATCTTTAATAAAACGATACTTCCTGATGTTTATCCGTAAGTTTTCTTTGGCTGTTGCTATAGTTTCTCTCCTGAATACATTTTGTGAAATAGAAAGAGCCCTCCAAGCACCGAGGAGCCTTACATAGGTTGAATGTAATTAAGAATGCATATTTTACTGTTAAGGATCTTGAGCTTTTATATCTTCATTAGCTTCTGCTGAGCTTCCACATTTAAACAAGCTGGTGGCACAGTAGCTTCAAACACTTCTTCAGTCATTCCTAGTTGCACAAGGGCTCTAAGGAAAGCCCCTGGAGATGAAGCACTCCATCAGAAAAGGCAGATTCCTTGCATACAGATGAGTCTCATTTGACAACATTTTTAAGCGCCTGTGGTTAGGATGCAAAAAACGGAAGCATGACGCTCAGAGGCAGATATCTAGCATAAGGATTCAGTTTATGAAAATAATTCTACCTTTAACAAGATGGCGAAATAAAGACTACATTTCAGGGAATTAAAGTTTACGGAACGAGGAATGACTTTTGTTTTGCTGTGGATATGCATACACTATAATTCCAACTAAGTCCATCGATTCGTTTCTTTCAGGATCCAAATCATGGACTTGATCCTAAGTCTTAATTATGGTCTTCATGGAAGGAAAAATACATGGAAGGGTAAAGGTTGTCTTTGTCATACAGTCTACATAAGGTTAAGCCAGGTATAGTCTACCTTCCAGAGAATACCTGTATGGGACTGTACCTGAGAAGACCTTGAATATACTCACAGCCGTGTTTTGGATGGCAAGGACATGCTGTGCAGTCACACTGGACTGAAATACAGAATAGTTCACGCTGCTAAGGGATTCCAGATGGTTGCTGGGGCCTGATACATCTTTCCACAAATGTTTGGCTCTAGTTTATTATTTTTCAAAGGATCATCTTGTTTGTATAACATAAACTAATCTAACAACCATTAGAAACAAGCTAAACTTTTTCTTCCTGCTCCTCCCACTCTTTTCAGAGACAAATGACATTTATCTTTGTTGTGCAGTTTGGCCTGTCCCACACTTTTATTCTTCCATATGTTCTCCACACTTCTATTGAGAACAGGATTTTAAACGGTAGAGTTTAGCAGTAATACATTCATATTTGTTAAGCTTATCACTTCTGTACAGCTAAAAGATTTCTCTTGAGATGTGCAATTGTTTGTTTTAAAACACAAGGCTTTAAAAAGTATAAAATTACATAGGGTAACTTCACTTTTGCTCACAGGTATTTTCAGTGATTACACCGATCACAAAACTAATTCTGTGGATTTCTCTGGGGTGGCACTGAACCCCATCTGAACGCACATGGGCTGCTTCCTCCTAAAAACTGCATTTTTTTTTAAGAATCCATTCTGAAAAGCAATGGCCTTATGTGGTTCCTTGCTTATTGTATATCAGTATTAAAATTGCTCAGTTCAAGCACAAAATGTTTATTTTATTCTTTGTTTAAACTACCACCCATGTAAATTAAGCCAGACCTGCTGATCTTTTACCACCTGCTACAACCGCCCTCACTGTATCCATGCGCCTCTGACTTCGGTCTGATACGCTCAGATCTGCACAACTTCACACTGCAATGGTGCGCACCGCCTTAGCTGACAGGAGTGGGTAAACACTGAACCCTGGCTGTTTGGATGAAATAAAGCAGGACTAAAATAAATACAGTGTAAAAAAATCCAACCAAATGAATTCCCACCCAAACAAACAACATTTCAAAAATCCATAATCTAACCTAAACCAGCCTTCCTCCACTGAGAGGAAGTAAAACCCACAGGAAAAGCCTGCTGTAAATATCTGCTTTTCATCTAGCTGCTATTCTTCATTGGTACTCATGTCCTACATGTTCCTCCAGTGCAGCATGTGCATGGGCTCCCTCTGAACTGCCTGGGCTAGTGGCCTAGCCCAGGGCAGACATAGCCAAGGTTGAGCCTGTCCTGCTGCCTCCTTAATGACACCTGGATCAGAGTTTTTCTCCTTCACTAGCTGCTAATTTTCCTGAAATCTTTGAGAATAAAGTGGTCTTGGAAGCTGCAAACTCTCCGTCAACTACTGTTGAATTTGGCCAGTGGCTGTGGGAGTCCTGTGATAAGGCTAGTGTGTCAAGTGAGCTTGGCAGCCAGCTGGATGGACATACTGCAAATAACTTCCTTGGGAAAGCCTGGTATTTCTGCCCTTCAGCCTCAAGCAAACAACTCAGAACACACATGGGAAACAGATCTGCCAGGTTCAGGAAGTGAGGTGTTTATAAATCTGGTTTTCAGAGAAGCCTGTTTAATTAACATTTTTTAAAAGGAATTTGAAGGCATTATTTCCACAGCTCTCCAACAATGACATCCAACATGTGTGCTGGATGCCCCTTAGTATCTCCCACTTCTTCCACATCAGACTCTCTCATCTTGGAGAGCTCCTTTCCTGGCTACTGTTATTTATGCTGAACAGGATGGAATTTGTCCTCCGTTGTCATCGTGCCACAGCGAGGAGGTTGCCCAGAATGATGCCAGCCACCGCTCCTTCAGGAGCAGGGAGTCGAGCGCCTGGGTGGCCGGAGGGTCCTGTGGAGCCTGCAGGCGGCCTCAGCACACACGTCCTGCCTTTGGTCGTCCTCGTGCCGCTGCAGGAGTGTCCTGCACGCCGCGACTTCAGCGCGAGCTCCGGGTCCTGCGTGAGGGCTCTGGCCACAGCCCGTGAAACCTTCGCTACGCGGCGCAGCAACCCCTTGCACGCGCTGCAGCAAGCGGGTGCCGTCTTGCTACGAGCAGTTTTAAAATGTAAATAAGATCAGTGAAATTACTGGAAGTTATGGACACTGATATGATAACTTTAAACAAGAAAGCAAGCCCTAATTATAGTTTCTGAAACTATGAGATCATTTAATATACATATGTTCCTGTACACAGTCAAGAAGAAAAAAAAGACAACCCACAGTGTTTATTTAATATCTTCATAAGAAAGAAAGAAAACCAGTTATAAGTTTTTGGAAACTTGCAATTGAGAATAATCTGCATAGATATAGGAAATCAGCTCTACTGCAGTTAAAAAAAGCCCAAAAAGTAGCACAAAATCACAAGCATTTTAGATTTAATTATAAAAGCAGTATTTTTTGTTCTTTCCACAGTATCATGTCATAAACCTTCAAACTGTTCATCTTTATTGAACTTCTCGATCAAAGCTACTCAACACAAAATCTGAATATACCTGGTATTTCTCCTGAAGGCCAAGACTGAGGAAACTATTTCAAGTGAGAAAGGAAGACAGTACATGTTCTGGCTCATAAACACCTTAATGTAAAAAATGCAACCAAATAAATCTGTAGATGATCCAAGAACAAAATCAGGCTCCCTGTGTTTCTTTTAGCTCTGTGCACACTGTTGAAAATGAACAGCACTGGAAGGTACTAAAAATCTTGATTCACGTTTAATTAAATGAAAGACATTGCTGCTACCCTAAGCAGTTGTGGTTGGGTGAGGGGAGCTATTACTGAGAAAGGAAACGCCATTTTTACGTAATCATTTCTTAAAATAGAACTGCAGCCTTGGTCAGTTGTTTCTATAATACAACATCCTGCACAGTGCAGAGTGTATCGATAATGACACAATATTACATTTCCAATAATTATAGTGTAAGGTTTTTAAAATATTTCCATCACATTTTGGCTATAAGTTATTATAAATTTTACATTATTTTTTACAGTGCTGTGATTAAATACTCTCCTATTTGCTTGAGACAAGTAAGATTCTAGAAAGCTTTAGACAGAGCAGATTTTCTTAAATTAGCTTGAAAATTCAGTTTCCAGGGTAACATATGCAGGTCTTTTTGTGCAGCAACATTTCTTTGCACCATTTTTGTACATGTGGTTGCTAGAACGCCATAAAATACTTTTTAAATACAGTAAACTATTTTTGATCACTTCGATCTTTTTTGCCTTTAAAAAAGCTGACTGCCCTTTCTTTTCAGAGGATATCAATAAAATTGTCAAATTATTTTACTTTAGGGAGGTTTAATCCCAGAAATGCCTGCAGAGACACCCATGAGTGAAATACATTTATATAAGCATCTGAATGTTTATGTAACATTTCTGTATACATCTCTTATTCATCATATTTTTTATCATTATTTTAAGCTTGCAAAGATTGTATATGACTTATGGTCTACAACACACCGGGAGTCTGCTGGGTTATATATAAAGTTGACCTGAATACCTGCTCCACAACAGCGATGAGAAATGTAGTGATTGTCTACCTGCCACATCACGACCCATAATGAGCGTCTCTCACCTACCAATACATAAAACTGTAACAAAAGAAATAAAGCTAATGACACCTCTGCCTGTTATTTCCTCTATTCTGAGAGGAAGAAGTCCCATGATGATGATTACTATGATTTCCCCTCCGGGAGCACTTGAGAGGTGCTCTGCATCACTGCAGTGATGGTACTGAAACAGGTACCTGAAATCGTCTGCAGCAGAATGAGCGTTTCCTTCGCTGACTTTAGCAGGGGTCAGATCAGACCCTTGCCACACGGATTTACGATGGAGCAGGCAGCAAATTAAATAGTTACAAGACAAGGACTATCTTAGGAAAAGAAGACTGAATCACTGTTACCTGCACATTTTACTCCCTGAGCAATGAGGCCCCACATAAAGTTGGCGCAGTATTCACACCAGTGCGGGCCCCTGAACGTGTGCACCTGGAAGACAGTAGCAGAAAGGAAAATTACAGAAAATGACCCAATCGTTTCACAGACATCAATATTAATGTGTTGAAAAAAGCCAGAATTTCTCTTCTTACAAGGAACTGCATGCATTCACTGCAAGTTTTTCTTTCTGTTTATCACCACAGGACAGGAGGAAAGAAACATAAGAATGACTGAACCGCCACGGCTCTTGCAGCCCCACGGAGAACGTGAGCTCAGCCCTCGCCATCGGCATTTCTTCTGGTTTGCCCCCCCTTGCTGAGGGGGACTGGGTGAAACGCGACAGAGAGGGCACAGTTTGAAAGTCTCAGACAATCCAGGCAGGCAAAAATATCCATGCACCACAGATATACTCAAAACACACTTAGGAGCTTTCTCGTTTAAAGGAACTATAAAAAGAAATTAATTTTCTCCAAACTAATGCTATATGTTAAAAAAACTAAATTAATCTGGTAAGCGGAAACAGAATGCCCTCAAGGAAAAAAGTCAAGGCTAAGGAAGAAAATGCCAAAGCTCCTTTCAAGCCAGGCTTGCCTGCCAGTGTCAAATCCTGCCACTACCACTAGCTATTTCTGATTTTATCATGATAAACTTCCTGTTGTAGGAAACCACAGGATTTTTTGCAGAAAAAATCATTACTTTCTTAACCAGCGTAAAAGCCTCTCAGTGTCTATTAAAAATAGTCACTGACTGATGAAAACACAGTAACTGATGATCATAAATAATGAAATTTGAAATGTAATAAAAATAAATGATCGAAATGTAATAAAACCCACTCTGGGCTCAACTTAGTTCTCCAGAGCTCATACTGGTTATCAGAGCGGGCAGTAAACTTGTGTGCAATGCCTGCCCACATCAGTGTGAAGCGACAGAAACGCGTGCACCTCACGTTCACACTGGGCTCTGCTCATAGATAGCCAAACCTGAGTGGTCCGACCGAGGTGCTGAGCATCGCCTGTGCCACTGATTTAAACAGCAGCTGGATCCCAGCTGACAACTCAAACAAGTGACAACGCAGAGCACCACACAGAAATTCAGATAAAACTGCATTTTTGGCCACGGGAGGATCTGCAGCCTTCTGGGCATTTGCAGCCCGTAAAGCAGCAGCAGGAAGGCAGGCTGCAAAGCCCCTCGGGGCCGCGTGTGACACGTGCGGCACAGCGCGGGCCGACGGTGCGCTCGGCAGCTGCGCTCTCCCTTGCCTTTCCCTCCCACCACCAAGAGGTTTTTCACACCTTCTCCTCCATTACCCATCTGCACTACCCACATCCTCACGGCTTTTGCTGCAGCCTTATATTTTTTTCTAGGTCTCTGGCAGCTTTTCCTTCCCAGAATAGGCACACTCTAATATCCTCAAGCAAAATGTTGGGCTTTAATGTCACACTGAGTGAAAAGAACTCTCTTTTTCTGGGAGTGAGAGAAGTTTTCTTTCAGTCATCATATATACATATATATATATGTATTTGATCAAATAAACATTCTCATAGAAAAAATGTATTTGATCAAATAAACATTCTCATAGAAATTATTTAAAATATTTATTTAAAATATGCTGAGGAAAACTGAAATATAAATGATTGCTCAAATTTTAATTAAAAACTAGAATTTTTGTTTCAGAATTCTCTTCATTTTTATAAAAGATTCTTGTTGCCTTTGTTTTGTTTTAGTATTTCTGTAAAGCATTGGGACTTTTGTCTTGCCGCTTGAAACAAATGCTCGGACACTTGAACTTCTCACTCTAAACAGAACAGGACCAAATTCTGAAATGTTAATATTTCTTGTCAAATAAAAACAATTAAAATCCTCTACCAGCAATAGTGCTGGCATGTGCTTCTCCAACACCTTGCCTCCCTTCACGTTCATTTCATTTCTCACTGTGTTGCTAGTAACAATTATCCATCCAGACATAAAACATGTACCTTCCTACTAGATCCCGTTCCCTTGACATTGTCGTGGCTCCCTGCTCACCCCTCAGACTTGTTCCACACAACTCGTTATCAACCTCAAAATGCTATGGCCAAAACAGATGTCCCTCTTGCCTCCTCGTGGACAGGTCACTCTTCACAAGACTAAGAACTACTTTGCCACCACCCTATGTCCTCAGCTGGGGATCATCAGCATTTTCTCTTTTTTCATATATCCAGGTTTCATACAAGTTCCAAAATATCTTTAAAATTTTCCTTCTCAGGAAATCAACTTCTTACAACATCTATCCTGAGCCTAATTAGGTTTCCTCTGCCCCATCCAAATTATACTTTTTTCTCCATTATTCTGAATGCAAATTCCAAACACTTAAAAGCTAAAGGTAGATTTATCTGCTTTTATCCAGCTTCCTCTTTCATCTGATGTGCGGTAGGATGGTTCTCAGGCAGTATCAATTAGGAGGCCCTTCCTCCATCTCCTGTGTGCAGAAGACCAGAAGAGCAGCTCTGGTGCCACCGCATTCATCTTCTCTCTACCATGGAACAGAATTGGAGTCCAGCTCAGTACTGGTCTGTACAGTCTGTCAAAATTAAATCAAATCAGACACAGTAAATGATGCCATAAAATACCGAAAGAAAATGTCCTTCATTGGTCAGAACAGCACAATTCTGTTCTATCCCATGGAGTTGAACCTTGCAACAGGCTAGAAGAAACATCCTTTAACATCCTGGTTAAAGAGATAGCACCTGCAAACAATTTATTATCATGTATTTATTACATGATATTTCAATATAGCATTCTGATTTTTATATTTAATTCCCCATCCTAAAAAATCTGCCACATGACTTATTTTCAACACTAAAATATGCTCTGCAGAAAAAAATCTGAAAACTCAACCAGCAGAATTCCAGAGATTCTGACTTAAAATGCATTTTTTTCTACCCTTATAAAAAGAGCTTCTTGCCATATGCAAATTTTACCATCTTATGAAATGTGAGAGAACAGGTTTGCCAAGTGCAGTTTATATCTCCCAATCATCCCATTCTCACTCCCACCCCAAAAATCTTTTTCTCCCTTTTTCCATAATGACTCAATCCTGAGTGATGTTTTAAGAAGTCTACAGACCAAAAGGAGGAAGATGGAAAGAGAAACTGATTTTTAAAATTTAATTTGCAAAATTCCTGGGAAAATATTAAAAGAAAATGGTAACTGTTCATAATTTTAAAGCAAAATACCTACTTCAAAGACTAAATAAAATCCTATTACTAAATTTTCCTGCAATTCTGTGATAAAAAGGAGAGCCTAACATTGAATTAATATCTATGCATTTCTACTTCGAACTCTCCCACAGTATCAGTGAGGTATAAGAAACACAGATCCACTGTGATTTTATGTAGGAGGAGAGTTTTCTGCTCAAGTTTGAAAGACATTTTCTTATATGCAGGGAAAAATAGCTTAGCTCCTGCGATTAATAATTATATATGTTATAGGATTTTATTTTTGTTCTGCATTTTGTTAAAATGGTGCTTAGAACAAAAGAGACATTTTTCGGAGCACCAAACTAAAAATGTCTTGATGACTCTGATAACAAATTATACCAGAGCTGTGATTTCCTCCAGCGATGTCTTGTGGATATTTCTAAGGCTCTGTAAAGGTCACTATTAAAGTCAGTTACTTATACATCTCAGAATTCCACCTATTTATTGAGCCCTTTGTATTTCCTGGGCAGTTTGTTAGGTAGCCTTAATTGCTATCCAAAGATCAAGACTGAGCCAGGATATAATCAGTACTCATAACCGGGAGAGTTATATAACTTACTAATAGCGAGGAGGAAAAGATGGAGGAAATATGAATAAAGTGCTCTGGAAACACGATGTGAAAGAACTTGATGGATCTGCATTGCTTTACAGAAGCCAGAGAATGCAAAATTGCGTCTGACAAAGCATATATATGCAAAATCAACACTGAAACACAGCAAACAGTCTCTGTGACAACACACACACAAGTCTTCCCTAGTTAGGGGCTGCTTCCATGGTCTGCCAAAATGCCAGTTCTGTCAGACAGGATCCATGTCTTTTATGAAGTGGTGCAGCCTTTGCCATGGTCCATCCACACTGAACTGCTGGTGAGAGTAACGGTTTCAGATATCCACGTGCTACAGGTTGCGTTGGGACGAAATATATTAACTAGAAAAGGGACATGAAAAATGTTGCAGGTCTGCCTTCATGAACTACAGTGGCCAGTGGTCAGGCTCTGCCGCCCTAGCTAATTTGCAATTACAGCAATTAAATTGTCTGTTGGGACTTTCCCAAGGTTTTAATCGGATGGAGGAGACATCGCACGTCTCAATTAAAACGATGAGCTCAACCTCTAGTACTAATGCCTGTCCTCCCTGTCACAGCTCATTTTATCAGGCACTGAGGGTCTCTGTGCTCGCACCCAACGGGCATGTCCTCTTCTGCCATCGCTAGTGTGGACAGCACAGTCACACAGACATAAAGCGGGTAGGAAACACAACAACAAGAAATTAGATCAACTCAATTATCAGTTTGGCCTATGTTTCAATTTAATCTTTATATATTATAATGATTAAACAGTGCCTCTAAAACAAGGATCTCAAGTAGTCTAAAATATTTTAGTAAATGACATTCCTCCCACGAGGCGAATATTGCTGCTGCTGAATACTCTGAGAAGCGAAGAAACTACCATGACAACACGTATAGCAGAGCTATATCTACGAGATAATTTCTTTCATATGAAAATATGAATATAATAGAAATTAAAGCAGCTGAGAGTATAGGAACATACCTCTCCAAAGAGAGGTCTGACTCTGCCTATCCTGGCTGCGGCGTTGACTATACTGAGCCGATCCAGATCTGAGCCAACAACCAAGTTCCGCGGCTCCCTGAGCTGCGGGAACGTTGTGCTTGCTGCACCACTGCCCAGGAAGCCAAACATAAATAGTGCCTTTATGGGCAGTGGGCACACTGGCATGAATTTTGAGCAGGCAAACTTTTTTCCAGGTCCTCCCTCATCTGGGGCCAGAGGCGCTGTCATGTCTGGTTTACTTTCTGCATTGTGCTGATCATGTCAGCAGAAATAAGAACAGCTGGAAATTGTGTTTAAGCCCCACTCTAAGAGAGCTACGGTAAAACAGAGAAGAGACTCTTCTTGACTTTTGTCTTTTGACTTTTTTTTTTTCTTTTAAGTTAAATGAAAATGGTGAGCTTTTTTTCAGGATGCAACAGCAGATTTTCCTGAAATTGATAGTTAGAAACTGATACAATCTCCATTTTAATTCCAGGCCCAAGTTACTTATTACCTGTGTCTGCTTGCAGAATTCTGAAACTGGGGGTAAGAATTGAAATAAAATTTTTGTATTTAAAATTTTAAGAAAAAATAGCACATACGCTACATAATATTGCAAGGATAACCCCAAGAGATTCTTAAAGAGATGCATTTGCAGTGATGCTATGGCTAATTTGGAGGAAAGGCAGTTGATGATGACAGAGTATGACATGCTATATATTCTCCTTGAGGCAAAAGCCTAGTTTGCCTCAGCAAAGCATTTCTAAGCTTCACAACAGACATGAGCTGGTCAGAGTCTTGGGAGACTCACAAGATACACAAGTATCACGGAACTGGGCTACCTGTGTGGTAGGAAATAAATTATGGATTTTTAAGCAGAAGCAGAGCTTAAAACTAGAGACTAGTGCTTAGAAATCAGAGAGGGTAAAATAATTTTTTTGCTACTTGGAATCTGCTTTGGAAAAGCCTTGGCTTTCCCCCCAAAAAGTAAAAATGTAAAAGTAACATTAAATAAATGCTTTACCCACCAATGCTTAAAACCTTTTCTGGCCTGACCTGCCTTTTAATACACAACAAGTTTCAAGAGCAGTTACAGAGAACTGACAAGATCTTTCCTGAAGTTTTGAAGAAGTTTTTCTGAAGTTTTTTTTTCTCTTTTTTTTTTCTCCAGATACTTTCCCTGCCTTTGAACATTTTTTTTTAAATCCTAGAAGTCTAAAAGAAAACTCATATTTCCTGAGGTTTTCTTATCTCTGAGAATGTGTAGAGACTCTCTCAAGAGACTATGCTAGAGGCACCCAGTTCTTTCTCTGAATATTCATTTGAGTGCAGTGACTCACTGGAAGCTTAGAAAATATGTTAATGGCCAAGTTCGCATCTAGCAAAAATCCGTGTACTTTATTTAGGGGACCCAGAATAATTTACCCCAAATCAGAACCTGCGCCAGTTTTCAGAAGATCATAAACAGAAACAACAGAAACAAGTTTGTGTTAGAAGTCACAGAAAAACAGATCTGTTTAATAGAAGTTTGTTGTAGTTTGTGGTATTTTTCAGCAAGTCTCTTACATCCCATCTTTCAGTTGCCAGTGTTTAGACAAGGCCTTCACGAGGAGCCCTTGTTAGAATAATACTGTGTGGCATGGAAGTGATTTGTTATGACTTTTTACACTGCAAAAACACCCAGCATGGATACAATTATACTGCCAAAATGTGGGGCAGGACCCAGTTAGCTTATCTGTTTCAAAGCAGTACAAATTTCACTGGCATAAAAACTCCTGCTAGTATCAATAATCAGCCCATTAAAGTGATTTCTGAGTTTATCTGCACTGGCAAAGCTTTTCTTGTAGAGATGTGTCTTCTTCACTTTCTGGACACTTCTAAAGCAATAACCTGCCCCCCAGAAAAGTACATAATCTGCTCTAGAAAGCAGTGTCTCGTCCGTTGAATGGTCATCCTCAAAAGAGAGGGCTAAGATTCTCCTTCAGTGAGAGAAAGATAAGGGAAAAACATAAAAATAAGACATCAGTCTTATTTTCTGCTAAGACATTTCTTAGGTTAAGTAAGAGTGGAAACACTCTTCTCTCTGGCGTAAGGGTTGGTTTGAAATGCTGATCCCTGATTCCCCAGAATTTAGCAGAATTAATTGACTGTGCTATCTCAGGCATTAGTGAGATAGTGACTAAGAAACAGTGTGACAGCAGCACACAAAGCTAACAAAAATAGCCTTCTGGAGACATGTGAAGAATAAAAGAGAAATAAGACAACGTCCTTGGGAAAATGATGCGGAGTTCAGTTCCCCTTTGACAGACACGGACACCTTCTTGCTTCAGTGAAGCAACACAGCACTCAACTAGGTAGAAAAGTGTTTTTATATCTTGGAGTATCAGCACTTATGAAATACCTGCAGAATGTTCTCCTGGCATGAGCTATCTTCTCAGCAATCAGGGATGTCTGATGGAATACCCAAAACAACTCAAGGGAGATAAAACTCCTCCAGGGCCCATGAATCACACAAGCTGGGGGCGAGTACAGACCTTTAAGGTTATCTAGCTGATCTCCTTGATACTATAAGATGTTTCACTGTTGCACGCAGGTGTTTTCAATTTGCCAAGTAACAGGGAGGTTATTTCACTGACTAATGTTTCACCCCCAGGAAAGCTTCCTGCTGTTAATCTCAAATTCTCCTTTTCCTCTTTTATATTTTCAGCCCATAACTCCTGACTAATACTCCTGCCCCTCCTTCCCCCTGGTTTACATCTTTTGGGTATATGGTTCTACGGTTTTCTCCAACCATATTCAAATAGCTGGCTTTGCCCAGCAGGAGGCAAGAGGGAGGCAAGCGCAAAAGCACCAGAGCCCAGTGCTGGAGGCGAAGGGGCAGGAAACGTTGCCTCTCAGGCAGGAATGGGTCCAGCTGTAGTATAAATTTGTGGGAGTAATTAGGTATAAATTTACTCAGCCCTCTTCTAGGAAATGTTATGAAACTATCCCATATGATACAGCTTTTCTGCCATAAGAAAAACAACACTAACTTCACTTACAGTCCTCTTCAGAGATTTAAAGAGCAGCCTACCCATCTCTTACAGCTTTCAGAGGGAAGATGCTCTTGTTCATACTTATTGGTAGGAAAACAAACGGGCCATCCATCAAATGCACATTTAGACAGTGCATAATCTTTCCCTGTAATGGAAAAGAAACTGAAGCAGAGGGGAAAAGCCTTTTTGTGGGGTTGAAATTGCAGGAATGGTGAAGTGACTGAGCTGCTTTGCTCTGAACTTTACAAGAGAGATCTCATTCAGTGCACGGGACTTGAGAAAAGCAGAGCATACACAGGAAAAGAAAAAGAGATCAAATATGAGACAGAGAGATCCAGTCAAGTCACACTCACAGTCCCAGCTCACCTTCAAATCCTCTTATTTAATTAGAGCTAAATAAAAGCTGTGTCAAACGCTGTAGACAAAATCTCTTTTCAATGATATATTTGAATTAACAGAACCCATTTTTCAATTTATAGAGGAAATTTAATTAACATAGAAGCATTAATTCAAAATAAAATTTATAAAGTACAAAAAGCCCAACTGCACATTAAAAAAATCAAGTACTTTTAATATCTACCTCTTCTCCTGAGGAATATGCATTAAAAACTCAGTCAGATCTGCAATTTATAAGTCATCATCCCTTTCTTTGCTTATGGAGATTAATTTAGCCGAATTCAGCCCCTGTGTATTTGCATTTGAGATTTGCTCCTATCAGACCATAACTTCACAATAATATAGGGAATACTATGGAGCTGAGAAGCTCATTCTTGGCTAGCCCTGCCTGCAGCGCTCCCAGTCACCCCCCGCAGGTCGGGCCACCCACTTGAGGCAGAAGATAGCTCAAATTCCAGCAGATTTAAACAAGATTAAAACCTCTCAAAACACAAACATGTGAGCATTCCTAGCGAACTGCCTTTATATTCTTCCTTCAAACAACCTCCCGAGCAAAACGCAGATTAACTGAATTAGACAAAACTTTGTATTTGTCCTTTCTCTCAGCATATTCACAAGTCTCCAGCCCACACTACCTGGAGGACTGTTACTGCGAGATGACTCCCCTGCAGCCTCCTCTGCCCGATTCCAGGCGCGCTAGAGACAACGCGTTTCTGAGCGTCTGAACTCCCCTTGCGCCCAATGCCTCGTACGTCTCCCTGGCCTCCTAAGGCACCTACTGGAAGGGGACACAAGGTGCAGAGGCTGAGGGAGAACTTTGGTCTCCTCACCTGCGGCCGAGCCTGCCCGGCCCCGCGCGCCTCCCCAGCAGCCGTTGCTACGCGCTGCTCTTGCCCAAGACAACAGCCCTCCGCGCTGGCGATTAACGATGCTCCGTCTCGCCCCCCTCCACTGCGATGCTGCAGCACTTACAGTACTGGGACATTTCTAAGACCCCTCCATTTCAGTGACCAGTGAGAGAAGCAAAGGGTTCCCATCTGTGGCCCAGTGCTTGCGTAACGAAGAGAACATTAGGCCTAGGGCTGCCAACTAGTGGGTGTCCTGCTTTTTGCTCCTACAATCTCTGGGGACTGCAGTCTCCACTGGCCAGTAGAAATATATAGATTTAATTTCTGGTTTTGAAGTTATTATTATTTTTAATTTCAAAACTCAAGCGCAAAGAAAAGGCCTGGAAAAAAATCTGAGGCTGACATTTCCTTCCTTCCTACACGGGTGGCACATTTGCAACTTGGCAGGCAACCTAGGATACTTACTTAAGACTTCTCAAATGATGACGTCTATACACTGGAGAAAAAAAAACTGACACAGAAGGAATGATCAAGCAGAGGATCACATGAGCTATTGATAGCCATTCGTTTCATATGTATAACACAGTAATTATGAAGGGTTTATAGTTACTTGCTTAAATGGGACACTAGCCAAATTTAGAGCTTGTTAACATCCTTGACATTGCTCTCTCAGGTCGGCTGGTTGCTGCAAATCCTCTAAGATGTAAGGGTTTTATTTTGCTTTATTACAGTAAAAATTCTGTGCGTAAGCTGACTCCATTTCACTGACTGAGAAAACAGTACTTCAAAAGGTTCATTTCTCTAGCAGCTGTATGTACAAAGGACCTAGAGTACAACTCTTACAGAGAAAATAACCTTTGTGGAAAGTTTGTGCTGTATCTATGACTCTGGATCAGTCTTACAGCTTGCTTTTGAAAAAAAAACTCCCTGTTTTAAAACTTTCCAGAAACTGTCTCTGGAAACAAACAAGAACTAATGAAAATAAGGTTATTAGATTATTTTCAAAATAGATGTGTTTCAGACTGGTAAAGGAAAGCAACTACAGAATAGAGATGTATGCAAAATTAAATATGTATTACTCTACATATGCTGTAGTACATGGAAAGCCAGTATCTATGGGCATCTGCATGAATTATTTTCAAATTCTAAGGAAGAAATTGAAGTTGCAAGGCACTTCAGGACCTTGTGAAAATATGATTGGGATTTAATTGACAGACAGTAGGATTATTTTGGGCCAAGTGTTGATATTAAAAGCTTTTTTATATAGCATTTTGTACATAATTTTCAATTTTGTGCTTTGCTGAAGAACTCAAGTCAAACAAAACAATCTAATCACATAAAGTTGCCGGTTTTAGTGGTCAGCTGAACTCAAAAAACAAAGGGTGGTCAAAATAAAATCAAATGGACTGTAGGTCAATGTGTATGCTCACATACACGTATGTGATGGAAATCAAAACTTAAAATTAGAGATAAGTAAAAGATGCTTATATGATTAGATACCTGTGTTATATTAACGATTTGCCCTTGTCCTAAAAAGAATAAAGTAAAAGCTACATAGGAAATAACACACTGAAGGTAAAGTCTAGGCTTCAGGTACTGTATATTAAGTTTGTATTACTGACTGCATGAATTCAATAAAACAACAATTCACTTCTTAGTTTTGTAAATAAATATTGCCTACTACATAATATAATTTGACTGAAAAGATTGAATTTCCAAATCCTTACTGGTCACTAATTACATAGGCACAAAACATGCATATATTGTGCTGACACTTGTCTCTCTTAATAAAGGATACAATGTAGTTAAAAAAATTTAAACAGTGATTAGATGCTACCAAAAAGACTAAACAAATTTTAATAAAGCAAACAGTAGTTGCAGATGTCAGCAGCTCTAATAGCCCACGTAAGCCATGCTCCTTTCTCCACAGTCAATTCATTAAGGCAGGAGAAAAGCCAGAAACTAAGGGAAACACAGCCCATCTGCTTAATCCAGATGCAACAGAACATGCTGCTTAAATCCAAAGCTATTTACCAGTGACAAACAGGGATAAGTTTAATCCTCTAATCAAAGATCTAATAAAGATTTCACATCATAGCATCATAAATTAAACTAAAGGAATTGAAAGAAAACTTTCTCGTTTTTTCCTCAATACTCGCCTCTCTCTCCTTCCTTATAAAACAATCATAATTAACACAGATAACCTAGATACCGCAAGTAATTTCAAAACAAATACATGCACATAAGCTCAAGGACAAAATCCTCATTATTTTGCTGATATGTTTTTAAAATGTCTAATTGTCTTGACTGGCAGCAAGAATCAATGGAAGTATTTAAGTTCTCAGAAACTGCACATATATTATTTTCACACAATCCCAGACTCATCTGAAACCAAAACACAATAGGGCCTGTATGTTAAAAAGAAATGAGTTGTATAGCTTCTTACCTTGAAGTTATGAATCTTCTCATATTTTGGAATATGTTCATTTTCTTTCAGAGTTGCTCTTCTGACAAGCGATGTCAGCTGCGAATAAGCAAAGAGTTTAAGAGGTTGCCAGATTGTCACCGATGACTTTTGAGCACCCAGTTTCATCCCCAAGGCTGCTATCAATAAATCTTGCTGTCGGCTCTCTCGTTTGGAGTTGCGAACTGAAGCTCTGTTAGCTTTTTGCCCTGACCAAGACTCTTTGGATGGCATTTTGGAACTGATGGGAGAAAAAAAAACAGAACCCTGTGTTGATCTGTGCTCTGTACGGATCGGGCTCAAATGAAAAAAAATCCCAAAGGATCACTTGGGAAAACTAGCGCGCTCGCAAGGATGGCATGGTCCTCCCTGCGCGCTCCCTGGCACAAGGATAACTTAACACCGGGTGCTCTGGGCACGGCTGCTTCTGCTGCTCCGCTTTCCCGAAGGGCTCTGCTGACCGAGGAAAGCTTAAGGGTCTGGAATGCGGCGGGGAAGCGGGGTGAGCGGCAGCGCGGGCGAGCGCGGGGCCGCCTCGGCCATGGGGCGCGGTGCGGCGCTGCTCGGCGCGGCGGGCGCG